>CDFN01058182.1:0-21378 GCA_000826445.1 Acanthamoeba quina | reverse complement strand
GTGCGGTGGGTGCGTGGTGCAGTTGGGCGTGATGTGGCCGGGCGTGGCGCCGACCAACGGCACCTTTAACGAGACCTACATCGACGTGATGGCGTCGCTCATCAAGAAGCTGGGCAGCTACGGCATCTACACCATCGTCGGTTCGCATGCTCCGCTCGTGTGGCTGCGGGAGTGGTAGGGAGAGTTAAGGGAGGGAAGGAGCTGATCACGATTGATTGGGTTGTGTTGGGCTCGAGGGGAGCAGACGCCCACCAGGACCTGTTCACGCGCCAGTGCTGCGGCGAGGGCGCGCCCGACTGGGCCGTCGACTTTGGCAGCTTCTCTCTGCCATTCCCCCTGCCGGCCACGGGCGCCACCGTACTAAGACCCATCCATCCTTTTTCTACTGCCACCCTAATCTCCGAACTGCGCGCACACACGACTCACCACCGCACGACACACACGACACACGACACACAGGTTTTCCCCAAGGACAAGAATGGCTATCCTCCGCTGTCTGAGTGCCTCAAGGTTGGCTCAGTTTTTCTATTGATTTATCATCATTTTATTAATCATTAATCATTAATCATTCCTATTTTATTGCGCAGTACTCGTTCGGTCAGTTCTACTTCGCCGAGCAGACCATGGCGGCGTTCCAGAGCCTCTACGACAACCGGCGCGGTATTCAGGACGGGTACACCGCACCACCACCACCACCACCACTTCTCAACTCACGCGTTTCTCTGAGTGCTGTACTGTTTTGGCTGTGATTCATCAGGTTCATCAGCTACTGGTCGAAGCTGGCGCAGACCTTCAAGGACTCGCCCTACGTGCTCGGCTATGAGCTCATCAACGAACCTGTACCGCCCCTCCCTCCCCTCACCGTGCGGTAGCGCTCAACCACTCACAATGGACCGCCAATGTCAGTTCGCGGGCAACGTGTATGCGGACCCGTCGCTCATCGTGCCGGGCGTGGCCGATCGGGCCAACCTGTACCCCATGTACCAGCGCCTCCACCGCGCCATCCGGCAGTGGGACGACCAGCACGGTGCGTGCCCTTTTTTTTCCCCGTGTACACCTGGCCAACACGCGCCTAACCACCGAGCGTGGGCCCACGTGCGTTCAGTGATCTTCTACGAGTGCGCGACCAACGATCTGTGGGAGGTGGGATTCCCGGAGGGACCCGGCGGCCACGCCTACGACGACCGCCAGGCCTTTGCCTACCACGTGCGTGTGACCGGGCCTTAACCTTGGGCCATCAGTCCGCTGACTCGTGTGCTCGATTGTGCGTGTGCGTGTGCGGTGGCGCGCGTGTGGTTGTGTACGTGTGGTCATGAACAGATCTACTGTGGCCCGCAGGACTCGGACGGTTCGCCGGGCAGTGTGATCCTGTGCGACGCCGAGGACACCTACTTCTACAGCCTTTACAACTCGACCATCAAGCGCCTGGGTGGCGGGTACTTCATGACCGAGTTCGGCGCCATGGCCAACAACTCGCGCGGCATCGACAATATGCGCTACCTCACCGGCCAGGCGGACCGCCACCTCTCCTCCTGGACCTACTGGCAGTTCAAGGGTACCTCGCCCCTGTCGTTTTCGCTGCTGACGTCATCAGCGCTCTTATTAATGTTTCTTATCTCGCCAAGGCTACAACGACTTCACCACGTCGTCGCAGCCCACGGCCGAATCGTTCTACGATGCCGCGGGCGAGCTGGAGGTCAACAAGGTAGATACCGCTACCGCTGCCAGATACCACAGAGTAGTGCTTGGGTGTCGGCGTGAGGTGGCTGATCGATCGATTCTGTTCTGACACAACAGGTCAAGGCGCTGTCACGCACCTACGCGAGGGCCATCGCCGGCACGCCGACCGTGATGAACTTCGACCCGGAGACGGGCATCTTCCAGCTCACCTACATCCTCAACCTGGTACCACTCCTCCTCTCTGCGCCGCCCAACACTCGGCACTTTAAGCAATCCACGTCGACGCATGCATACACACACATGATCAGAAGGTGAGCCAGCCCACAGAGATCTATCTCAACGAGGAGTACTACTACGCCAACGGCTACCTGGTCTCTGTCGTCCCTAGCCAAAGTACGACGCCTCTATCCACTTTGAGGGTAATCTCAGAGGATTTATCTCTTTCTTTTTGTGTGGTGTGTGTAGTCGTGCAAGCCAAGTCGCCAGGCAAGAACCTCGTGTGGGTGTACGCCCTCCCGACGGCCACCGATGGTGCCACCATCACCGTCACCGTCAGCCCCAAGTGAAAAAAAACTGGCGAGGCCGTCACTTCGGAAGGCACGATTCCTGCCACACGGTCAAGGACCGTGCAACTGAGTATGGGAGCCGGCGTGTGGCTTAGGCAGGAAGGGGCGACAGCGAGGATTATGTAAGAGGGCTCTCTTTCTCTCATCAATCAGTAACAACATCTTTATTCTCATCAACATTCCTTCCCTTCTTCTCAAGCCTCATGAAACCCCGAGTTTAAGTGTACAAACAACCGGCCCAGCACCCACATCCTCGCCACCCTGGCCACCATGTAAACTCTTCAAAGCTCCACGTGCGTGCCGTAGGTCGCGGATGTTAGCGACACAAGCCCGCTGGATGGCGCCCGAGGTGTCCACAGAGAGCGGGAGAGGGCACGGCGTCAAAGCCGATGGTACGACGCTTCTCCGCGCCCCCCCCCCCGGATTTTGCCGTCGGTGGTGGCTTTAACCCGTGTGCGCAGGTTTATGGAGAAGCCCGCATAAGCTTCAGCAGCAGCAGCGGCAGCAGGGTGAACTCGGTGTGATGGTGGAGTGCACGTACGGGTGCCCACTTGGGTGAAGGTCTTGGCCCTGCATTCCATTTGTTACAGCCCCAGTACAATTCGGCCTGGGTAGTGCACGTCAGAATTCGGTCGCCGCGGACAATCTAGACACACGGCCAAACGACCTGTTGTTCTTGATGTGAGGTCTGGTGGATACCAGTGTTACCTTCAGTTCATCATCATTGATGCCTACTTTGACACAACCATGACGACCGGCAATGTGTGTGCAACCTTAACCTTGGGCATCAGTCCAATGAGTATGTGTGTTGGCGCGTGAGTGTGGAGATCTGGTTGAACTGTACAAACATTACATGTTTATTCTGAAGATCCTTCTCAATCACACAGCCAGCTCCTGAACTTACGCCTCCTCTGGCCGAGATTGTCGATGGCAATGATGTGGAAGGTTTCGTTGTAGATTACGCTGAGGATTTGGAGGTCGGCATGGCTCATCGTGTCAATCGCCGTATCGTCTGCTGGAAACACCCCTGCCAGGGGTACAGCTCCGACAGCCACCGGGGCAGCTGCTACTGCAGCAGCCACAGCTAGCACAGCAGGGCCTCCTGCTGGGAGGGGAGGCATGCCTGGCAAACCTGCCCCATTGCCAGCTTGACCCTGACACCAGCAAGTTAACATAACAACACAAGAGACTGCAACAACTAGAGGGAAACAAACCTTCAGAGGCTGGCGGTATGGGCCAGGCATCCCATTGGCTTGCGCGATAGTGTTCTGGCGCTGGTTGTACGCCCGGATTGGGATGTTGGTGACTTGGGCAGCCAGCATGGTGACTTGGGCAGTCAGGGGAGCCACAGCCACCGCCACAGCTCCGGGCACGACCGCTGCCACAGCCGCCGCCACAGCTCCGGGCACGACCACTGCCACAGCCGCCGCCACAGCTCCGGGCATGGCTGCTATGGCTGCAGTAAGTGCCCCGAAGTCCGCCATCGTAGGAACAAGCACGGGAGCTGCGCAGAGTTGTTGCTGGTAATGCATGTCGAATTGATCGTTCTGCAATTGCAAAAGCGGTGAGATGCTTGCACAGTCAAGTAGTTGTGTACATACCCCAGTCGATTTGAGCAGCTCGTGTAGATTGACCAGGAGGTGATCGTTCTTCGATTGAAAACAGATTCTGAGCTGCACGCGCAAATAGTAATGAGCCTTGAGGACTTGTGCACGTACCCCAGTTAATTCCAGTAGCTCCTGCTGCATGCTGCAGGAGGCTCCAACCGTGTCTGCTGTTGGCGGCGACGCCGGGCGGGAAGCATTGATGGGAGGCGTAATGGGAGATACATCCTCCTCCCCGCCCACTTCTTCCACCTCGTCCTCAGGAGATTCGGACTCGGGCCTCTTCCGCTTGCTTCCTCTCTTTTCTTCCTCCTGCGACATTGTGGTGCTCGAAGTTGGAATGTGAAATCGTACTACAAAGATCTGCCGCCACAAGCTCGCGTTCTCCTTTCCCGCGCTTTGTGCCTGCCCCAAATTCCAAGCTGCCCGCGGTGCGAGTGTTCCCTGCCTGTGCGTCCTATGAGCTCGATCAACTTTGCAGTGGCGCGGGCTAACCCCCCCCCCCCATATTATGAATTCCTCCTCTTGACCGGCGACTGTGCTGTCAGCGATTCGCTCAGCCGCGAATCCCAACAGGCAAACCTTTTTGCGGCTGCCATTGTTCTTGGCGCCAAAAAGGACTGGCATTCCAGCATTCCACTACATTCCGCCCCCAGAGACCCGCCAGCACCCGAGACGCACACAGAACACGTGTAGTTTGGAGAGATCTCTTTCGCTGCCTGCGTGGCCAAAAATGTGTTCTCGCTGGGCGAGAGAGAGCGAGCGAGCGAGAGGGAAGAGTTCACATGGCGGCCAGGGTGGCGAGGATGTCGGCGGTGCTTGGCCGGTCCTGCGGCTTCTTGTTTGTACACTTGTTGAAGAGTTTGAGCAGCTCCTTGAAGGCCTCCTTGTCCACGCTCTCCGGCACCGTCGGCCGAATGCCCTTGACGTTGCAGGTCGAGATTTCAAAGTGGTTCTTGTCGAAGTAGGGCTGCTTCATCACGATGAGCTCGTACAGCACCATGCCGAAGCTCCACACTACCCGCCCACGACGCCCACGAGTACACGGGTTAAATCCATGGCGGATGGCAAAATCCGGGGAGGGGCTCGGAGAGGCGTCGTACCATCGGCTTTGACGCCGTGCCCTCTCCCGCTCTCTGTGAACACCTCGGGCGCCATCCAGCCGGCTGTGTCATGCGACCATGCGCGGATGTTAGCGGAACTCCACCTATTTCGCCGCACGAGCTTCGCAGCAGCAGCGACGTCCGGGTGAACTCGATGTGATGGCGGGTGGGGTGCACGTACGGGTGCCCACTTGGGTGAAGGTCTTGGCTCCGGTGGTATCCAGAATCTTGGATGTGTCAAAGTCGCCGATGTGCAGCCGGCGCGGCTTTCGATGATTGTCCCACGACACGAAGATATTGTCGCTCTGGACGACGAGTGGCGGAAAAGCAAAATGGCGGTCGTACGGGTCGAAGTTAGTTAGCCGCATCGCAGCAATCCCTCGCTCTCGCGAGTTGTAACTGAGCGTTGGGGTGTGATGGGTGATGGGTGGTAGGGGCAAGGCTACCTTGAGGTCGCGGTGGATGATGGGCGGATCCTGCCTGCCGAGGTAGTGCAGGCCCCTCGCTATCTGGAATGCAAAATCGACCACCTCCTTCGGCGTGAAGGGTTTGCCTGCGCACGACACACCCGGCCAGCAAGAATTGTTGTCGTTAAGGGCGAGAAAGGCGCAATGCGTGCGGTGTGCGCGGTGTGCGCGGTGTGTGTAAATTAGAGGTTACCCGTGGCGGCCCGGCTGGCGATCACCTGCCAGAGGGTCTCGGGGTAGATTTGAGTAAACATGCGGATCTCCTTCTTGTCTTCCCGATAATCGAAGGCCAGCAGTCGCACGACGTTCTCGTGTCGCAGCTGCGCCGTTATGCTATGTGGTTGCACGCGGCACACGCAGCACACGCACGTAAGCACCGTGCTGCGGAGATGATTCGGATTCCAACGGAAGAAAGAGGGGAGTGTACCTGATCTCGGAGAGCATGCGCTGGGTCTGCTCCTCGCTGGGGAAGGTACTGCTGTCCATGATCTTCGCAGCAAAGAACATGCCTGCACCCACCCACGGACAACAACGCGTTTATACCATGGGCCTTGTGGCATTCCGAGCATTCCTCTCCCGCACGCACACACACACACACACAAGTTGCATGTGGAGGAGTACCCTTGATGGAGCAGGCGTAGACGGTGGCGCCGCTGGCCCCTCGCCCCAGCTCTTCGTGGAATTCGATCTCGTCGTTCTTGAAGTCGATCGTGAGCACCTCGCTTGCCGGCAGGCCGTGGGTCGGGCTGTGCTGGCCCTCGCCCAGCCGCGTCACACGCTCGACCGGCAGCGACTCCGAGGGCAGCGTACTGCCCGACCCGCTCTTGTTCTGCCGCGCGGCCGCCGCCGCGGGCATGCTGCCGGTGACCAGCGACTCGCCGCTCATGCTGAAGCCGACGGGGATCGACGACGACGAGGCGAAGCTCATCGCGATGGGCGACGTCTGCGCGCCGCCGGCAGCTGACAACGAAGACGATGACATCGACATCGACGACGAGGAGGAGCCGGTGCGGAGGTGCGCAGCCTTCTTGCGGGAGAAGGAGGCGGTGGGCTGGAGCACGAAGACCAGAAGGCCGTCGTCTTCGAAGATGTCAACGTAGGAGTTCTTGAGGCCGGCCAGCGACGAGAAGCTGCCGTGGAGGGCCAGCGACGACGACATCGACACGCCACCGCCGGCGGCCGCCATCAGGCCCACCATGTCCGAACTGGCGGTCAAGATATCGCCCAGCGGCCGCACAAAGTGCTCCTTCTCCAGCTTGATCAGGACAAAGTGGTGGCAAGTGTCTGCGAGCAAGTGTGTCCGCCGACACATGTCATCAGCATCGCTGAAGGAGGCGGACGACCACTGGGGGGACGAGCGTACCGTTGACAATGAGATCGATGACGACATTGACTGTGGTGGGCTCCATCATCTGCAGGCGCACCGTCAAGTCGTGCGACTTGCCCTGTGGTTTTCAATCAAAAAGAAGAACGAACAGTGCGTTCAGAAAATCATTCAATCGGCGCACACTTACGCTCGGCGCTGAGGTAGGAAGTGGTGGCACGTACGGGAGCCAGCACTTCGGGGACGGGGTCGATCACAACGTTGAAACGCCTCTCCTTCTCGCGGTGGCAGATGGCGATGGCGAGCTTCAGTTCCTGCTTGCACTGGTTGGTGATCGTGAGCTTGTCGTCGTAGACACCCGGCTGCCTCTCTCGATTGTTGAACTCGAGCGAAACCGCCGATATCTGGTTTCATTCCATCCACAGAGGGTCACGCCTGGTGAGGCCATGCCGTATGCGCATGTGTGCACGTGCACGTGAGAGAGGTGGGAGTCTACCCCCAGCTTGGGTGTATAAGCGCTCGACCAGAAGAACCAGCCCAGCATGCCCGTCTTTTCGCCCGTGTAGCCTGTAGGCCGCCAAACGCGAATCACGCCATGCGCATGGCAGAGTGAGGGAAAGAGGGAAGACGGAGAGCGTGGTGGAGAAGGCGGTACGGCTTTGGTGGCACTGGTAGGCCATGTGGAGGGAGGGCATAATCCGCTCCTTGGGGCTGTGGTAGGCATAGGACCGAATGGCCTTCACGTCCTCGGTCCCGACGCCCTTCATGCCGGCCATGACTCTGCCCAGTCGCCGCGGGGTACAACAGCGTTAGCGCTCAAGTGCGATAAATGGAGGGAGAAGGATGGGAGGGGAGTAGGGTACCGAAGGAGTTGGGTGGCCCAGAAGTCCTCCAACACGATGGTGCAGCATTTGTTGCAGACCACCTTCTGCACGAGCACCTCGTCGAGGGCCTTGATGGCCAGCGGCGACTTCTGCTGCACCACCTTGCCGTGTCCCAGGGCACCGTGATTGTCCACTCCCCCTGTGTGTGACGTGCGTCGTCATGGTGAGTGAGCAGACGCTGAAACAGACGCAAGAGAGGACGTATGTACAGGTGTAGACCAATCCGGTGTCGGAGAGAGCGATCAAGTGATTCTGCCCGCAGGCAATTTGGATGATGTTCTTGTCGCTCAGGAATGACAGCGTCACCGCGTTGGACTCCAGTACGTCGATGATGACGATCTCCCCCGTTTCTGAGTAATAACAAATGAATCAGCAATGCCACGCACCGGATGAGTCTCCTTTGGTGGGGAGGGGGCGCGAACAGCAATCGCTTGAGCGAGGGGGGGTGCACAGCGTACCCAGCAAAGCCACGAGGCTGTTGGAGTTACAGGCGATCTGTCGCACCTTGGACGTGACGCTTTCCTTGTAGAGCTTACGTGCGCGGTATTGGTGCTTCTCCTCTTGGTTCGTATTGCCCAGCACCTGCGGGGAGGGGAAGAGCAGTAATGAGAATGAGAAAAGGCGGCCTCGAGACGCGTCGAGAGTCATGGATTAGTCACGCGCGCACCTGATTGTAGCGCGTCCAGGCGTACTGCGGTGCTTCCTCGGCCTTGTCCTGCAGCACTTGCGTGTATAGCTCTTTCGCTGTTGCCATCATGACACACAAGAGAGAGGGCGTGAGCACAACCCACGCGCGTAGCGAAATAGAGTTCACAGTGATGTCCGTAGTGTTGATGACGGTGGTGGTGGTGGCGATAGATGTACCGGTGATCATGGAGACAAAGTTTTTGGAGGAGCACAGATCCGTGACGATCATGTCCTCCGTGCCTCCGATCACCTTCGCGGCGAATGGTTCGACCAGGCTGCCCTTACAGCTCCACGCCCAATAGTACGGCCTGCCGATCACTGAAAGCACCATCACTCATCAGCTGAAACATGCCGGAGGGAGTTCATGATTACGACTATGCCTCGAGGCGGGGTTTACTTACTCGAGACGGCGGCGATGTGGTTGCACGCCGTGCTGATGTTCTTGAACGTGATTCCGTTCAGCGAGCTCATCCTGACCAGCGTTGGGCACGCGAGGTCCTGCACCTGGCAATCGTCCGACACCGCGGCCTGGCCCCACACCAGTATCTCCCCGCGATCTACACCGCGACGCACAAACACACCAGCCGTGAGCCCGCGAGCGCTCGATCAAAAACCGACCTACGAAGATACGGGAGCAAACACGTACCGGTGAGCGCGACCGAGTGTCGTGGGCCGGTGGCGACCTTGGTGACATGATGGTGGTAGATGCTCTGCACGAGCGTCGGGGCCATGATGTCCTCCAGGGAGCCGTGGCCCAGCTTGCCGAACCTGCCGCTGCCCCACGAGAACACGTGGCCTTCCTCTGCAGCGATGGTGGAGAAGGACCATCAGCAACCGTGTGCCGTGGTGTGTGCGGTGGTGCGTGTGCGGTGGTGCGTGAGTGGCACACGAAGGGCGTACTGGTGAGAGCGAGAAAGTGGGAGGAGCCGCAGCTGATGTCGACCACGGAGAGGTCCTTGAGGAGGAACGGTCGGTGGTGTGGCGTGCGGTTCCAGTCGCGGCCGAACATCCACGCCCGGCCCTCGCGCCCGAGCTTCAGCGCGTGCGCGGCGGACTGCGACGACAGCGACGAGGTGGAGGACGACAGCGACGAGGAGGCCGATGACGAGGATGAGGCCAATGACGACGCGCGCTCCACCAGTCGTATGTCGATGAAGAGGAGCGCGCCGCCGCCGCGAGGCAGGAACATGATCGACAGCGGCAGGCGCTCGTCGCTGGCCGTGGCGTCGGCTCCTTCGCCACCGGTCGCGTCGGCGCCCTTGGCGTCCATCTCGAGCGGCACGTAGCGCGGCCGCAGGTCGCGTGAGGATGAAGAAGATGACGAAGATGAAGTGGACGAGGTAGGGCCAGCACAGCAGGGAACGGGCACTGCCTCCTCTGCATAGTCGTGCTCGATGCCGTCGGGAATCTCGACGCGCCATCGTTGGAGATCGATGCCCCCGTTGGAGCCGAGGGCGTGGACGAGCTGGCCGGCGGTGATGTAGTCAAAGCTCGATTCGTTGATGGAGACCTCCCTCTGCAGAGGGATCACGGCCTTCACGATCCGCCGCTTACGCGTTTCAGGATGGACGAATCGAATGCTCACCTCTACGTCGAGGCTCGGCAGAGAGATGCGGGGAGTGAGGACAAGAGGGTAGAGAGATGGACCGAGTGGGGTGGAGCTAACTGAGGAGGGGGCTGGAGGAGAAGGGTGTTGAGCGGGCAGCCCTCCACCGATGTTGGATGCGAGCTGCAGGTTGTGGTTGAGTCGATCATTCTGCAATTGGTGGTGAATGTGCTGGTGTTGTTGAAAGCTATTGCGGTGTTCGACGAGGGCTGTCGTGAGGGCACTGGGCGAGAAGGGGAGGGATAGGGTCTCGGCAGCAGTAGAGGAATGAGGAATGGGGATCGAATCTGAGACTTCATCTTCTTCGCCCTGTAAATTCTTCTCTAATTTAGCGAAAGGGGCCGTTTCGCTGCTGCCGGTGCTCTCCACTCTTGTTGTTCGCTTCTTGGGCGAGAAGGAGGCGTCGGGGGGTTGGCCATGGGCCACAGTCATAAGTTTGCGAATGTCCTCTTCAAGGGGCGAACGCGAAGAGCGATCGTTTGATCGGCGCGGCGATGACACGGGCGAATTCGTCTTTGACGAATCTGGAGACCGAAGAGCAGATGCGGGAGGTGCCTCCATCTCACCTTCCTCCTTCATCTCAGGCCTGCCCGAGCAATCCCCCCTCGGCCTCTAGCTTGCTTCGCGGTTGGCCCACGCAATAAACGCGAGTGCCTTCATTTATTGGCAACCCACGCCCGGAATGCACACCTCGTGTGTGCGGTCGTGTGCGACCACCACGGCGAACACGACGCGCTCGAGCTCGGTGGTGTGCTGTAGTTCAGTGCAAGCGGCGGCGGCGGCGGCTTCTTCTTCTTCTTCTCATGTACATACAGTGGTGGTCTCATCCTGAAGGCTGGCGGGAACGATGCAGCTGCAGCTTAGCAGCCGCCGAAGCAGCCGACGCAGGTTCGGGGCTGGGGCATGCCGCCCTTGGCCACCAGCAGCCTCTCCTCGAGCGTCTGGCCCAGCAGATCCTTGCGCGTGATGATGCCCACGGGCTGGTTGTTCTCGTTCACCACCGGCAAGTGTCGCAAGCCCATCGACCTGTGTTCGACGTCGTGGTCGGGCGTCAGCTAGTGCAGTGACCAAGAGGCTAGAGCTTGGGAGGAGAGGCTGTTGATAACACGAACCTGAAGAGGTTGTAGGTGAAGCCCAGGGAAAAGTTCTCGGTCACGGTCAGCGAGGAAGTGTTGATGTACGCCGACAGATCGATGTACTTGTCCATGTCCTCTTCTTGCACTGCAGCCCGTGTCATTGAAGTGAGCGCGACGAACTAGACACCTGTTTTGAGAGGGGAGGGAAGGGGATACCAGTCTCGAGATAACGCGGAGATGTAATGGAGATGGGCGACTTGTGCGACGTGTCCTCGTCCTGTGTGCGCCATGCAAGTCAGTCAGTCAGTCGGTCGGTCGATGGCAAAGCGTGTTTTGTAGGGGGAAGGAGGACAGAGGTGTTACCTTCATCCGGCGATAGTCCAGCACGGGATTGATATCGTACTCGTTCGCCACAAAGATCTCCGGATGTCGCAACAAAATCTCCAGCTGCGCGCGCAAAATCATCCTGTGCGCCAGAGAACAGGAATAGCTCGGTGAGAGAGGCAGCAAGCACTGGGGCGGGTGTGTGTGTGTATGAGAAGGGTACCCCTTGAAGATGGCGTGCTGCTTGTCGTCCTCGTACTCGTCCTCTTCATAACGACGCCTGTGTGGAGACCCCAGGCCGCCATCAAGCAGACCTCGTCCCCTCTGTCGCGACGCCAGAGCCCTCTCCTGTTGCACACGCGTAAGACGCGGTAAGCTTCTGGCGCCGCTACAAAGGACAAAGCTTCAATTGAAGAGGGAACGCACGTTGCCCTCGAGGTCCAGCGTCTTCATGCGTACGCCGTCGGTGTCTTCGATCAGGTCGTCGATGGTCATGCTTCCGCTCAGCCCGAGGCTTAAGCCGCTCAGCCGCTCTCCACGCCCATTGTTCACAAGGTGTCCGTCGTCTTCCTTCTCTTTCTGCTTGATGTTCACCTCGATCTCGGTCATGTCGAATCCTTCGAGCTGCGAGTCCACACGACGCGGAGCAGCAAAGGCCGATGACGGCGAGGCCATGGGCGATGAAGGGGTCAAGCGATGCGTGCGCGCCAGCTTCTCCTGATGGCCCTGCTTCCGTATTCTAAAGCACGCCAAGGGGTTAAAAGAGATCCCCCCCCCTCAAAAAAGTAGTTTAGGTTGGTGCTTGAGGGGAGGGCTGCGCACTTGTTTCTGCTGTCGAGCATCGCCTTGTCCTTGGGCGTGAGGACGACCGGGAAGGCGTGGTGCCGGCAGGCGATCAGGGTCTGCACGATGTTGCGGACCTTCTCTTTGTGGCGGAAGGTGGTGACCGGCGCAGACATCACGTCCTTCGCCTTGAAGGTATCCACACCTTTTGGTGCAAAAGAAGAAAAGACAGGAAACGTGAGTGACAAGCTGGCACCACTGGAAAGCAACTGATAGTACTGAAGCCTTGGAACGACACGTACCGCGAACGACCGGGTCGTTTTCCAGGAACGGCACGCACCTCACCTCGAGCAGCGCGTGATAAAGCGAGTGCGTGGCGGTGTCGGCGATGGACTTGGCGATCATTACGGCGAGCATGATGGGCAAGAGAAAATGGATGTCGTTGGACAGCTCGGTGACGATGACGGCGAGGGCTATCGTTAGCCGTGATACGCCCGCAAAGAAGGAGGCTGCCCCTATGAGCGCGAATACGCCTGGGTCCATCCAACTGGCGGAGATGCCCAGATAGTCTATCGTCGCCAGACCTGAGCGAGCAGTGAGCGGCGCCGTGTCAGTTTCATTCGACCACAAGAAACTGAAGAAGAGCTAAAACAGAGGGCTGTGCGAACTGACCTACTATGCGTCCGAGTGTCGCCCCGATTACGAGCATGGGCAGGACGATGCCGCTCGAAATGGCCATACCTGTCGTGTAAGTGGAGACCATGGTCAGTGCGCGTTTGCTTACGGCCATGGTAATCGAAGTAGGGGAAGTGACGGTGCAAGCGTACCAGAGGAGTAGCAAGCGAAGAAGAAGTAGACGACCAGGAAGACGGCCAGCGACGAATAAGAGAAGCGATAGGCCGTGCCGCGCGAGAACAGGTGGCGAATGGCCTCGTCACCCACGTTGAACATCAGCTGTGTGAGGGAGTGAAATTACACCGTTCGGGAGTCAGCAAGCGCGTCGAAGAGGCCGTGCATGGGGGGAGGAAGAGAGGAAGGAATACCGTAGCAAGCGGACTGTACTCGCCTTCGTTGTCACACGCATGCTTCACGAGCCGGTATTTGTCGCTGTCGATGGGGTTCTCGGGTTTGGGCAGACAGGGAAAGGCCAGAGGAAGGAAGAGGCACAGCGACGAAAAGATGGCCACGACAATGCACGGTTCTGCCAACAGTGTATCACACAGTGTCGGTCGTCAGTACGGGCATGGCGGGAGTGAGCGACACCGTGATGCCAGAAGGCAAAGAAAGAGTTTACCCAGCAGCCGCATCAGCTTGTAAGGAACGAAGAAGCGATTCCTGAAGCGAGTAATCTTCAAGTTGAGGTACGTGAACACCGTGCCCATGACGCCTCCGCATATGCCGATAACGATGGAAGGGACCTAGAAAACGTGCGTCACACAAGATGAGCAAAAAGAAAGAGGATTGAGTCAACGCTTGGGCGATCGCGGGTTTGCCACATACCATGGTGAAGATGTGCATTTCGATGTACTGATTGACGGGGAACAAGATGGTAGACTCCTCGATAAAGTAGCCAAAGCGTCCCTAATCAAACGTTGTAGTGATAAGCATCTTCGTTTCGTAGGCACTTCATTAGGGAGGAAGGCAAGGTGGGTAAGGGGGAATGAGCATACCGTGGGCACCCAAGCGATAAAGGAAGAGTTCAACAGTGACGCAGCGAACGAGGCCATCAGGCAACCGACGAAGATCATGTACGTTAGCTTGTGGTTCCAGAAGGACGCCACTTCCTCTCTCACGAACAACAGACCACTGCAGAGAGCAGAGTGTCAGGCAAAGAACGGTTCATAGTGCGCGGTGGTGGCGATGGACCATACCCGATGGGAGCTCCGAATGCAGCAGACACGCCCGCAGCAGCGCCGCCGGTGATGAAGTCACGACGATCTTGCGTATTGCGGAAGCGCGTCAGGAAGGAGGGGTTCCAGTTCAGCGTGCGCGAGCGGCCTTGTGTCAGGTTGCCTCCCACCATGGCGCCCATGTGAATCATGGGTCCCTCGGGTCCTAGGTTTTCGGGGAGAGCGGTTTAGGCCATTAGGCTCAGAGCCGATTGCGGCCAGGCATAGAGGTGAATAGAGAGGAAGGGGAATGCATGTACCCACGGGTAAGCCGGAAGATATGGCGAGCACGCAAGAAGTAAACTTGACCACCAGCGTTCGGACGTTGAAGATTTTTGGTAGATTGACGCCGTTCAGGTACCCCATCACGTCCGGAATGCCCGACCCTCCTGCTGGTGGCTGTGGCAGAGCCCATTCAGATCCAAAGGTCAGGCACACAAAAAGGAGTGCCGCGAGGGAGGGAGGGAAGAGAGCTCAGCTGCGAGGACTACGTCGTACCTGCCAGTACACCACGAGGGCGCTGGCGCATAATACGGTTATTAGGCTGTAGCCCACAAAGGCCAACCAAGCCAGCGGATAGACCAGGGCCTTGTTGAGGTCGTCCTGGGTGTCAAGGATAAGCTCTGTCGCGTGGGGGAGAAGACAGGGGTGTGAGGCAAACAGCAGATCCAAGGTAGAGCGAAGGAGAAGGGCCAGAGAGGGGGAGGGAGTGGTAGGTACCGGTGACTTTGAAGTGACCCTCGGCGATGAGTTCGGTGGTCTGCTTGAGGAGGAACGCCACGAAGCCCACGGCAGCTCCAACCACGCAGAAGAGGAGCCACTTGGAGAGGTCCTTGCGTATGTACCACCACTTGGTCTTTTGCTGCAGGTACTTGCGGTAGATCTGCGAGTGGGGAACGTTGTAGTCCAAGCTCTCGTACTCGTTCATTCGCTCCTTCTCGGAGAACGTGAAGTGGTGAGCTGCGTGGCCTGGTCGCAGATCGCGATCGCCCTCTTCCGATGGACCCGGACAGAAACGCTTGCGCAGGCCCCTCTGCATGCTGGAGAAGATGCCACCACCGCCGCCGGCGCCGCCACCTTCCCCGCCTCTTGATCGCCTTAGTGCTCGCTCGCTGCTTCCCCGCAGCCTTTCTTCATCAAGCAGCGAATCGTTGAATTCATCTTCCTCCTCCGCTCTCATTCTCGTGAGGTAACTGCCGCGATGAACGTAGGCACTGCTCAACTCCTCCAATTCAACCTCGGACTGGGCCAGTCCCTCGTTCCTTCCTCGTGCCCCCGCCTCGTGGCCGAAAAAGAATGACGTCGTGGAGAGCTGGGTCGGGCTGCAGATCGAAACGCAACCACAAACTAGGCTCTGAGATCAAGACGTCTTGGCTCCTCCTATGTGCCTTCCGTATTCTACGCGCTAATGTTGTGAGGCTATCGGCACCAGGGTCTCGCGTGCTGCATCCAAAGGCCCAATCTTCGAAAGATGGTGCGCAAGTCTGACGGAAGATCTGTGCCTCCACTTTTCCACTGCTTTCCCTGCCTCACGAAATTTCGTAAGACATACATCATACCCTGAATTCCGTTAGATGGACTATTTCCTGGAAACGACAAGGCGAGGTTTCGCAAGCCCTAAGGTGGCGGGTGACGTGAGCTTGTTGCACCGAAAAGGCCAAAAAAAGAGTCAATCTGGATAGCTATCCAGATATCTCGTCTGGAAGTAGTGGTGCATGCAGTGCTTCACCTGCCGAAAGGACATTCCTTTGGGCTCCAGCTGCTGGCCCATTACAAATCGCACGCACTTTCGCATCTCCAGCCCCCCGACGGTCTGCGATGACTGCTTCAAGTGTAGCGTCTGCCGAGCGCAGCTGACTTTGGATCGATACGGCTCGGTGGGGAACGTCCTCTACTGCGTGGAGCATGAACCTCCAGGGGCGGGTGGTACCAGTTCCTCAACGCCTTCGGTTGCATCTTCACCCACAGTTCCCACCCCATTCTCCTTCTCTCCATCATCATCATCATCGACAATCTCTCCATCCGCCGCCATCTTGCCGATTCCCTCGCCTACTTTTCTCCCTTCTCCTCCCTTCTCCTCTCCTCTTCCCTCCGGGGCCGTGTCTCCCACGCGAACCAGCCCTCGGCGTACAACCCACATGCGGCCGCGGGAGACCTCTGTCGCCGAGGCGCCCAACTGGCTCGCCCCGACGCCCACCGCTCTAGGCAGCAGCACCACAAGCAGCGCCAACAGCACCACCGCCGCCACGTCACCGTCTACACCTCCATCCAACTCCTCCACCTCTTCCTTATCGAATGTCTTCACGCTCCCCGCCTTCACGCCGGGCGCTGCCGCTGGCGATTACCAGCACGGCCGCAGCGTCCTGATGGCCTCTGCGCCGTCCCGCAGGAACACCGGCACCGCCCTGAAGGGTCGAACCGCGAGGCAGACCCTGGTGCCGAACTCAGCCGCGAACAAGCCACACGCCGCCAACGGCGGCTTTTCCTCGTCTCCCTTCCAATTGCTTTCGCTCCCCGGCGGGTACGCGCCCGCCGCCGCACCGCCAGCGAGCTCCGCCTCGAGCAGCTCCTCTATGGCATCGTCGCTGGCACCATTGCCGGCGACATCCCTGTCGGCCAGCACAGCAGCGAATCCATCGACGTCGCCCAGGCAGCTCAGGCACAGCGACGAACCGTCCACCTTCTCCAAACTGTCACCCTCTCCAACAGAACAAGCTCCAGCGTGGCTGACGCCCGCCTCGTTTAGCGCGCTTGCACCATCAGCCCCTCGATCGACCTGGCCGCCGCCCACGCGCGCTCGTCCGTCCGACCCTGTTCGGGCGGAGCAGACTGAGAGGCAGTCTCCCGAAGGTACGCCTTCATCACACTCTCTCAGCCGGGGCTGGTTGGAAGAAAGCTGACGGGTGTACTCTCATCGATGATGTGTGGGGATTGCAGGTGTGGTCACTGTCAACACTGACAACGAACCGAACTCCTTGGTGGACAAGCGGAAGAG
Organism: Acanthamoeba quina; assembly: GCA_000826445.1. Taxonomy (NCBI): domain Eukaryota; phylum Discosea; order Longamoebia; family Acanthamoebidae; genus Acanthamoeba; species Acanthamoeba quina. Next base: position 4,390 of record CDFN01058182.1, on the reverse strand, counting down.
GCGAACGCCCAAGCGAACCAGCACACACAGCCGCAACGCCAGCGGCATGACCGCAACAGTCACTCCTGACGACGCGAGCGGTGGCCTGGAAACGTGCGTTAGGCTAAGCTGTGGTGTGCGTGGCTGCGGCGTAGATACAATTTAGCCGCCATATAACCGTGTGCTGCGTGGTGAGTGCAGGCGCTTGAAGCAGCTTGCCGCGCAGCTCGAGATGGTGCGCCTCGAGAAGGCGGAAGAGAGGGAAGATGTGGGCAGCGAGGCAGCCAAGCCACACACCATGGTGCGCTCCGCTCTCTACCACCACTTTCCAGGACGCTGGCTCACACGTGATGTGTCGTGTGTGTGTGTTTAGGACGAGGAGGTCGCACTATTGCGAGCCCGTCTCACAGCCGCCACACGAAAGGCCGACCAAGCAGAAGCCCGCGCCGACCAAGCCGAGGAGAGGGCCGCTCGCTACAAGGCCCACGCCGAGATGATGCAGCAGGTGGTCGACAACACTCTCAAGGCCCTGCACAACGTCGAGGCGGTGACGAGGGAGATGAGCAAGCTGCAGCGCAAGCTGGCCAGCGCGAAGGAGGAGCGAGCAGAGATGGCGGCTCAGGTCGAGGAGTACCGGAAGCTAGCCGAGCACCTGACAAAGCGTGACGAGGAGCGCGCCAAGGAGCTCAACAAGTTAAAGGGCAATTTCTCGCCCAGGGACTACACGATCGAGGAGCTCATCCAGCTCGAGGGCACTCTCGAAGAAGGTACATCGTCACGCTGTGCGTGTGTCATCGCTCTGCTCACGCTCGCGCCACCCGTACGCAGGCAAAAAGAAGGTGAACGAAGTGCGCGTGGCCCTGCAGGTGAGCGCCGAAGAGAAGAAGAAAAAGGAGTGCGTGCTGTGCTTCGACGAGCAGAAGGACACCGTCTTCATCCCCTGCGGACACCTGGCCTGCTGTCGCTCGTTCGTCCCTCCCTCCCTCTCTGAGCCGCCTGTTGACCCTCTTCGCAAGGCTTGAGCTCATCGCGCACTTTGTTTGCACACAGGTGCTCCAAGCAAGTTTCCAAGTGTCCCATCTGCCGGAAGTCCATCACCCACACGGTGCCCGTCTACGACTGCTGATTGCTGCTGTACGCATAGGCGCGCGCGGTCCTCATCATCCCTCCACCAATACACCACCCCACATTGCACACTGGGAAAGTGGTGCTACTTGTTGTTGTAGTTGTCAGATGGTGCACCATCAACCGCTTAGGGCAACTGCATGCTGGCGAGGACGGCGTGAACAGCGGCGAGGCCGCTGGCGCGGGGTTCCGCCTCGAGGCTGTCGGACAGAGAAGAGCGCTTGGTCGCCACCGACGCCGCCACCGCGTGGACGCGTCCCTCCTCCTGCTCGAGCGGCTGGCGGGCCGTGGTGCTGCACGCCTTGGGCGTCTGGAAGTCGCTCGACGACGCGCCGGTGGAGAAGCTCGTGTAGTCGATCTGGACGCCCACGCCGTAGGTTTCGAGGAAGAGGCGCACCGGCGTCTGTCGCGCGTTGTCGGTGACGTAGATGGCGACGCGCACGTCCCGGTTGGCGTTCTCAAAGAGCCACACCTGCGTTTGTACGTTGTTCACCCGCACCGCCCCCGCGAAAGATGTGTAACGAATCATCTGCAGGGGGTCGGCCCCCTGGTAGGTGTTGCTGAGGGGCTTCTTGGAGCACGAGCGGGCGGTCCACACGTAGGAGACGTGCTGCTGGTAGAGGTTGAGGGTGGTGGCGTTGACGCCGTAGATGATGCCCGACTGCTTGTAGGCCTGGAGCGCCTGGCTCACGGCGACGAGGCCGTTGGTGGTGGTGAGGTTGAAGTCCGACGTGAACACCAGGAGGTTGGAGAAGGTGGCCCGGTAGGCCGACGGGAACGACGGCCTGGACGGAGTCGCAGCCACAACCGTCAGCGCCAAAGCCGCCGCCACCGCACAGTAGAGAAGTGCCGCCCGCATGCTTGTGTGTTGTGTGTCTTCTGTACTGGTGGTGCCAAAACAAAATATAAAGTGGTTACGTGCAACTCCTCGGCAATTAAAGCTTGGTTGGCTCTCATGTTTTCATCTGGTTCGTCCAACTTATTACGCAATCGCTTGTTCGGGTTCAGTGAACCGATATCTCCATTGGCCCTTGTGGCACTCTGGCGCGAAAAGAGATCGCTGCCTGGTCCCGCTGGCTCAGTGCTGGGCCCTGCCGCCGGTGCCGCCGGTCTGGGTCTGGATGTGGGTGCGGAGCTCCCAGGCCCACTGCATGTGGCACCGCTCCACCTCAAGGATCAGGTCCTCGACCGCCTTCACGCCCAGGTCTTTGATCCTCTCCCTGTGGTGTGATGTGCCATCAACTCTCCGACACCAGCAAACAGAACAAGGGCCATCTACATGAACAACATCTTCAACATACCTGTCCTTGCAGAGGTGCTGGATGATGGTCTCGTGGTTGTTCAGCAGGTTGGTGACCATCGTGTTGCAGTCCGGCCATTCGCCCTCCTACTTACACATCGAACCAGCCGTCAACCTCTGGGAAAGGTGCTGATCATTGGGGGGGGGAGCGTGGGGGCTGACCTTGGGTACGTCGATCCTGGCGAAGCGGAGCTTCTCCGACAGGTTGGGCACCTTGTAGCCCAGCCCGCGGATGTGGCGGGCGATCTTGTCGGCCACGATCTCCTGCTCCTTGAACTGGGTATTGAACAGGTCGCAGAACATGGAAGCCCTCGGGTCCACCACGTTGTAGGCGTAGTTCTTCGTACGCAGAGCCAAGATCACCTGTTATCCCACAGTGAGAACGGAGCTTGGGTGCATAAAAAGAAGAAGAGGCATGCGAGTAGTGGTACCTCATCAGCGCTGGCGGTGTTGAGGACGAATGCGGTCTCGGAGAGCACTTTCTCGTTGAGGCCGATGTTGGGCATGACGGGCTCCCTCTGCACTTGCACTTGGGCCATGTTGTTGTTGAAGAGTAGTTGATCGGTGGTGGTGGTTGTTGTTGTTGGTGCCTTTGTTGGAGAAGGTGAAGATTGGAGAAGAGCATGGCCCAGTCTTTTATACACTGCCGGCCCCCAACGTCACACAACAGCCGCCGAGATGTCGGGGAGCCGCTCACGATGCGCTGCGTGGCGCTTCATTCACGACCCACCGAAGGCGCTGGGTTGCAGTGAAGGGAGTGGCCGAGGAGGACACTTAGGCGTTAAGCGCCTGCCTTGAGATGACCGGTTAGTTGCTGAACAGGCGTCGACCAGTAGAATTTCAGACCTGAGCAACGATTTTATCAGACTCAACGCCAATTCGTCCAATTTTGGTGGGCGCTTTCTTGAGCGCCCAGGACGCTTGCTGGACGGCCCAGCATAGGGCGGTACTCAACGACCAGGCGCCGAAGGGGCGTTGCACTTTAGCTGTCTCCTCTGCGATTCCAGGGTGAGAATTCAACTGGGCTGTCGCCCGCCAGCAGATAAAAGACCTCTTCCTCCACCTGTTCTTGTCCTCTTCACCCCTTGCGGTAGCAACACACCCCAAACCACAACCACATCAAGCCTCATCTTCATCAACATGGCCACCCAAGTTCAGGTCCAAGTCCAGCACGAGCCCATCGAGTCCAAGATCGGGATTCCCGCGAAGAGCCTCCACCCCACGGCTGAGATCCTGGCCAGGCTCTCCTCCGACCAGGTGACACCCGCTCCCTTCACCTTCATTAAGATCCCCTTCATCGCCATACATACTCACACACTGTTGAACAGACCTGCATGTACCTGCACACGTTCAACTACTACCTGAACGTGGTGGGTCCCCGCAGCAAGATGCTGGGCGACCTGTTCCAGAAGCAGGCGCTCGAGATCGGCGTCATCGTGGACAAGGTGGGCAGGCACATGCGCTCGCTGGGCTACAAGGTGCCCATCCTCACCGAGATCGTCCGCTACAACCGCCTCCAAAATCCTCCCGTACGCACCCAACCCCTCACCATCGCCACCACCATCACCCATCGACCTCATCTCCCACTTCTTCTTCCATCAAAGGAGGGAACGTGGCCCGACGAGAACGGCATGCTGGAGGTGCTGATGACCAACCACGAGAACATCATCCGCCACATCTGCAACGAGAGGTGCGTGAGTCCGTTGCACGTAGGGAGTGAAAGAAAGACGTGCGGCTGACCACACAACACAACACAACACAACGCGACACCCGGCACTACGACACACAGGAAGCAGGTGTCGGACCTGGGCGTAAAGACGATCGAGGACCTCCTGCTCGAGGTGGAGCGTTGCCACTTGCAGTGGGCGTGGCAGCTGCGCATCCACATGCAGACCCTCGGCCAACGCAAGTAGAGTCCGCAGTCCCGCCCACCCCACACATCTCTCGACAGCGCGGACGCGGATCGCAAAGGAGAAGAGTACTAGA
>CDFN01058180.1:0-11484 GCA_000826445.1 Acanthamoeba quina | reverse complement strand
CTTCTTCGTCTTCTTCTTGCTTGCGCAGGTATCGATTGATCCCGCCCGAGTACAATTCGTACAACCGAGGCGCGCAGCAGCAGGCCACCCGTGGCCCCACTTTCACCGGCACCGGCTACACCCTCCGTGGATAGATCCCAGATATCCTTCCGCCCTGCACCCACAAAAACCAACCACACCTCAACTCTCTTCTTCTTGGCCCGCACCTGGTCTGACTCGCCTCTGCCTCCCCTCTTCCTGTAAACAAAGCAACGTCAGAGTGATCGCTACGCGGAATTCCAAACGCGCATTCGCAAGATTGCTGTCACATTCCTCGCATTTCTGGGGGAAGCAAATTAATTATTTCTCTGGTGCGACGACGGCAAAGAGAGAAAGAGGAAGAGCCCCACCACTGCGTCGCACTCTGCCGCTACAACCGCTTGCTTCGTTTGGCCAGGCTCCCGCGCTTGGACGAGGGAGAGGGAGAGCGAACCGAAGATGAGCGACGTACCAACGTTGGAAGTTAGCTTGCAGGAGAAGAGGCAGAGGGACTACAACCCTCAGCTCGATATGGACATGCGGAAGTGGGTGGCGGCCTTCCTAGGGGTGGACGTCGATCTCTCGCCGTCTACCCCCTTCGCCTCCATCTTCAAGGACGGCATCCTCCTCTGCCGCATTATCAACAAAATCAAGCCCGGTACCATCCCCGAGCCCGCCCGAACTGGTTTGGCCTTCAAGCAGATGGTGAGCGCCCTCCCTTTGTTTGCATCTCCACTCTCTCTGCCTTTCTTCATCTTCATTCTTCGAGATTTTTGAGATTAGAGATTTATGTAGAGGGAAATGGGCAAGATGGCACACCCTGGCCAGTCGACTGAACACGTTACCTCTTCACTACATCAGGAAAACATCCAAAACTATTTGCGCGGGTGCAAGGAACTGGGGCTGCCCGAGAGCTCGCTCTTCAACACCATCGATCTCTTTGAGGAGAAAAACGTCAACATGGTTCGTGCCTTCTCCTTCTAGGTTTGTTGTTCACGTTCAGGCTACGATCGGTCGTGACACGGGATCACTGGGGCTGTGGCGGCGTGTTGCTGTTTGGTGTTTGTTTGCAGGTCATCAAGAATGTGTACAACATGTCTCAGATCGCCAGCGGCGTCCGTCCCGGCTCGATGCGTGATGCTTCCTCATCAGCGGCCGCCACCAAGCAGCGAGGCCTTGCCGCATCCATGTCGGTACTCTTCTCTCCAGCGCTTCCAGCGAAGCTCCTAATCCAACCCTTAGACAAACAAACTCTGGTCTTCTCGGAGCTAAAACCTATGCTCGCTTTGTCGAACAGTCGCCAAACCTGAAGACGTCCAGCGGTTCGTTGGTCATCGGCGGCCGCTCCCCGCCTCCACCGCCTCCGGCGTCGTCAAAGCCCACACCGGCTCAGGCACAGGTGCAACCTTCCACTGCCAGTCAGCCGGCACCGCCGGCACGACCCGAGCGATCGGGGTCGGTGCGACCGCCCGTCCCTCCACGTGCCACCATTCTCAAGGCCGCGCCCGTCGTGTCCGTCACCTCGACCCCTGTGTCATCCATGGCCGAAAAAAGGTGCGTCGGGTCCAGCCCGGCGTCTCACACGTGGTGACGACTCGCTCACGCGCGTGTTGTCGCAATCAGGATCTCTCGACGGATGAGCTTCGGACGATCGCAGGCGCAGCACATGATTGCTGCTGCCGCGGCGGCTGTCGCGCGCGGTCCTGACGTTTCCAGTCTCACGGATGACATCAACGCCAAGGCCGCCTTCAAATACAATCCGCTGCTCGAAGAACAGGTTAGTGTGCCGTCGATCAGACATGCCTCGTCATCGATCGCTATCGCTTACGCGTTCATCTTCGGTTGTGTGATTCACCTGCAGGCGTCGCGATGGGTGTGCGGCGTGCTGGGTGTCATGTTGGACCCGAGCCGCACCTTCATCAGCTCCATCAAGGATGGCGTGTTGCTCTGCAAGTACGCGTTTCCCCTCTTTTTTTGAAGGTCAGTGCTCGTGGGCTCACCACGAACGCCTTTTGTAGGCTCATCAACAAGCTGAGCCCTGGCACAATACCTCAAATCCACACATCTTCCATTGCGTACAAGCAGATGGAAAACATTGCTGCCTACCTCAAGGTCTGCCCCACACAAGACATTTTATTGCTTGTCGTCAATGAAGATCCTCTCACCGAACATGTCGTTCCCTGCGGGTATACAGGCCTGCGTGCAGTTGGGCCTGTCGGCTTACGATTGCTTCAACACGGTGGACCTCTATGAGGAGAAGGACATCAACGTGGTACGCTTTCCTGCCTTATTCGGGTAATCCGCTACGAGCCAAGCCTCAATTCTTGGCCCGATTCTCAATTTGATCTGTTTACAGGTCATCAACAACATTCACGTGCTGGCCAAGCACGTCAAGGCCCAGGGCATCGGCGGCGAAGGCGTACCTGCGATCGAGGACAGCAAACGGTCTGTACCATCTCCATACAAGCGCACTCTGCCAGCGCCTAACCTCTGTTGTTGCTTTTGGCGTGCAGGGCGAGGCGGCCGTACTCGATATTCCTCACCGAAGTGCAGGGCCTGCAAGAGCTGCAGGCGTCCCTGGCTGATCTGGTACCCGCCCACACCACCCACGATCGCTATTTCTGTTTTTTTGCTCACCCACCAGCGACTCTCGACCGACAGCCAGCTGATCCGGTGGAAAGCGAGTTAGTGGAATGGATGAACTCGCACATCAGCAAGGACGGAGGACCACTAATCGCCAATACCCACAGCGACCTCAAGGACGGTGTCGCGCTCATTCGCCTCCTGGTTCGTCCTATCCCCATCGTCCTGCCGCCTTCATTTTTCCACGCTTCCTTTTCGTTCTCTCATATTTTAATTATTAAATCTTATGGGGTTGTGTAGGAAGTGCTTTCAGACGTGCGGGTGGGCCACTACGTCGTGGACCCCAAGCTGCCGTGGCATCGCATCCAAAATGCAACACTCATTCTCCGTTTCATCGCCGAGCAAACGTTCTGGAGCGTGCGCGGCTGCACCTCCCACGGTACGCGCCCTATTTGCCCCCATTATTTGTGCCCACCTTCATCATAATCACAATCTTCCGTTGCGCAGACATCGTGCTGGGTAATGCAGAGCCGCTCAAGACGCTTCTCAAGCACATCCGCTCCAAGTTCGACCGCGACTTCTTGTTCCAAGGAAGTACGCCGGCCATCTTCTCCCTGCCATGCTGGTGCGCGGGAAAAACTTACCAATGACTCTTCCTCATGCGTCGATCGCAGTGGAGAAGGGAACGCGAAGGCAGAAGATCGCTGAAGAGCTGACCACCACGGAACGGACCTACGTCACTCACCTTCGCACGCTCACCAACGTAAGCAGCATCGCTCTCGCTCATTCGCTTTCGCTTTCGCTTTTTCAAATCGTGTTGACGGCGACTGTGATGAGCAGGGTCTGCTGAACGAGCTCAAGAGCCACCTGGGCCAGGCCACCGAAGTTCTCACTGCCGACGAGATCGAGGAAGTCTTTGCGAACGTTGAGGAAATTGTGGAATTCCACAGCAGCCTGCTGGACATCGTCGAGGCCCGACTGGCGAGCTACACCGCGCTCACCGAGTTCGGCGACCTCTTTGTGGAGAAGGTGCGGCCAATTGATGATCATTTTTTATTGTCGCACACGATGCCTGACACTCTCCACAGTTCGACGAGGCCTTCGTGACCATGTACAAGCGCTACGTGCGCGATTTTGATTCCACGCACCTCGTCATCAAGTTCCTTGAGGGCGCCAAGCCCGAATTCCGAGTACACATCGACGTGCGTCCCTCCCTTCTCCCTCACTCCTCCCCTCTGCCATCTGTTGGGCGGTCCCCTGGGTCAGGCCCTGTCGTGTTTTTAACTCCGAGCACTTCTCTTGCCACCGCCTCTTCATAACAGAAATTCGAGAACGAGGAAAAGAGTCGGTCGGGTCTCCTCCTGAACTCTTTCCTGATTCTTCCCGTGCAACGCGTGCCTCGTTACATGCTCCTCCTTCAAGTACAGTGCCCACCGCCGTGCCCTGGCCTTGTCACGCACACTGACTAATGCTCAATGCGTTGTGGCGGACATTGTAGGAATTGGAGAAGCAAACACCCGAGGAGCACCCCGATAGCCCCAACATTAAGAAGTCCATCGAGATCCTGGGCAACATTCTCGTACAGTCTCCCCCTGTGATCAACTGTGAATTCTATGCTTTGTGTTGGCGCATTGCTCACCGTGCCTGCAGGATGACATCAACGCCAGCAAGACCAAGTCCGATTCACAGCATAAGCTCAGCACTATCGAGAGTTCTATCGCCGGGCTTGAAGCACTGCCCATCGACGTATGTATTCGCACGCACACCACCGCACACGCACACACACTCGCAGTGCTGACTTCCGAGATTGCCGCACACAGACGTTGGTCCATCCCAAGCGGCGGTACGTGCGAGAGGGCGTGCTGACGTGGCGAGGCGAGTCGGAGGACAACCCGTCGCCGTACTTCTTCCTCTTCAACGACTTCCTGATGTACACCACCCGGCGAGGGAACGAGGAGGGTCCGGACGAGGGCGGCAAGGCGTTCGAGTACATCACCATCGTGCCCCTCAACTTCATCACCCTGGTCGAGGAGTGCGAGGCCGAGCCCAACGCCTTCCAGGTCGCGCTCGAGGAAGAACTCACGCTCTTCGTCGCGCCATCACCCAAGGCACGCCGAACCGCGCTGACATGTCCACGTCTCGTGGGTATGATGATCCTCATTCTGACAGCCTGGCTCTGGTCTGGTCGTGCAGGAAAGGGACGAGTGGATCAAGGACCTGCAGCAGGCGCTCGACGAGAAGGTGGTCATCCAGTTCTGCGAGTTCTAGAACCTCGCGGCCATCCACCACCCGCTGGTGGGGTCGCCCGCTCTCTTTCGCCCGGAACCAACAACCGCACTCTCCCCAGATAAATCAGGGATCAGCCCCTCGGAAATGTCTTCTGCCTTCGCTGGGCTCCGGAGGCCAACGGCGAAAGAGAGGTCGTACGAGTGGGACACATTTACAGCACACTCGAACCACACACTACCCGAAAAGAAGATGAACGGAAGGAGTTGGGTGGCGCTGTGCTTGCTGGCGCTGTGCGTGGCTGTGGCGTCGGCGGTGGTGGAGTCGGACCTGCGGCCTTCGCTCGTGGGCCACAGGGTGCTCCGCTTCGGACTGGCGAATGACCTCGACGGCGAGCAGCGGCTGAGGCTCGGCGCGGCCGTGCGGGCTCTCGGGCTCGATCTGTGGGCAGAGCACCCCGAGTGGGCCGACGTGCAGGTGCCCGACGTCCTCCTGCCCCAGGTTGCCGCTCTCAACATCCCCCACACCGTCATGATCGAAGATCTCCAGGCTCTTGTCGATCTCGAGCGCTTCAGCATCCAAGTTCGTCGCCCCCCAGCACACCATTTATTGATTTGATTTCTTTTTTTAATTAAGCCATTTAATTTATTGTTTTATACTTATTTTTTTTCTCCGCCAATTAGCGCCTGACAGTCCATTTTCTATTCTATTTTTTTTTGCAGCGGGCGGCGAACGACTCGTTCTTCGGCGGCTTCCGCACGCTGGACGAGTTCAACAGCTTCATGGCCACACTGGCCAAGCAGTACCCCGACCTCGTCACCCAGATCGTACGTCCACGCTCTCGCCCCTCCTTTTTGACTCCTGCCACCGGTGGTGCTGACTCGCAAACAACTGCGCTTGGCCGTTGTCGCGCCAAGACCATCGGCAAGAGTGTGGAGGGCCGCAACATCAACGGCATCATCATCACCTCCCAGAAGAAGACCACCGGTACCCCTTTCCTCGGTTGTGTGCGGTGGCGTGTGCCGGCACGACTGACCCAGGGTTCCAGCAGGCAAGGTGGGAATCGTGTACAACGGAGGCCAGCACGCTCGCGAGTGGATCAGCCCGATGACCAACGCCTGGATCGCCAACCAGCTCGTCACCCTCTACGGCAAGGACGCGCAGATCACCAACTTTGTTGACAACATCGAGTGGACCATCATCCCCATCGTCAACGTCGACGGCTACGTCTACACCTGGACCACCGACCGCATGTGGAGGAAGAACCGGTACGTGCTCATCCTCCTGAACCTGGTTGTAGCGAGAGTGAGACTTGCTGACGTGTGTGTGCGTCATCTTTGTGCCGTGTGTCGTGTCATGTGGTGCAGCCGCATCAACAAGGAGAGCTGGGCTGGTTGCGTCGGTGTCGACATCAACCGCAACTGGGAGTTCCACTGGAACGAGGGCGGTTCCAGCTCCAACACTTGCGCTGAGGACTACATGGGTAAGATTTATCTTAAGGGCCCGTGCAGTTCTCCTCCTCCCAACTTTGGCTGATCTGTGCTCTCGTGTGGCCGCGATAGGTCCCAAGGGCTTCTCCGAGCCCGAGGAGACCGCGCTGGCCTCCTACATCAAGTCCAGGGGCAACGTGCTCGGCTACATCGACTTCCACTCTTACTCGCAGCTGTGGATGACTGTATGTTTGTTCCCTCCAAACTGCACCTTTGACCACTTTACTGACATGCATGTTGTCATGTCAAACGCACAGCCTTGGGGCTACACCACCGCTCTGCCCAAGGACTACCCGGACCTGCTCCAGGCCACCAAGGGTACGTGCGGCGCCACATGCGACTTCGTTGCCACTACGGCCTGTTGTTGACATGTCCGATCGCCACAGAGTGCGTGAGCGCGCTCTCCGCCGTGTACGGCACCAAGTACCAGTACGGCAACATCGCCACTACCATCTACCCCGCGTCCGGCTCGTCGGTCGATTGGACCTTCGGCGTGGCCAACGTCACGTACTCGTTCGCCGTCGAGCTCAGGGACACCGGTCGTTACGGCTTCGTGCTGCCGCCGAGCGAGATCGCCCCCACGGGCGAGGAGACCTTTGCCGCTGTCAGGGCCATGGCCGCCTACATCCTCAAGAAGCTGTAAGATCAGCCGAACTGAGGGAGTTCGCTGGAACCGCACAGGGCACTTTGTCCCAGCACAATTAATTGTCAGGATCAGTTTGTTACTACTGCTGCTGCTGGTGTCCACCCACTTGTGCGAGTTGTCTTCTTCTTCTTCTCACCAACCATCATCCTCAGCTTACACAAGTCCCTACTTCTCTAAGCCAGCACAACCCCCGAACAATCACACCAGCAATGCGCCAGCTGTATGTGGACTATGAGAACAAGTGCCAAAACTTCATCAGGCATGCCGTCCCCTTCATCGACGCCCTGTACGGCGCACACCAGGAGAAGGCCACCTTCCCGCTCCAAGTGCACATCTTCTACAGGGCCGACACGCCGAAGGGAGCGCTTCCTCCCGAGCGCGAGTGGCTGGTGCACCACGCGGTCCACTCGACCGCGAAGAACGCGGCTGATCACGCCCTCCTGAGCCACGTGGTCAACCAGTTGATGCCGTACGTGAGAGATGCGACCGGGTTGAAGCAGAAGGCCAGCACCATGACCATCGTATGTGGAGGAGACAAGATCTACGACAAGAAGCTCGGCGAGTGTATTCGCGTCGTGCTGGTGCGTTAGAGGCATGGCAGACGTCTTGGTGGCCGCAACCTCACTTATGCTTCACCAACAGGACGGAGATCACAGGTCGCTGCTCGAGTTTGTCCCAATGTAACAAACTGCTTGCACCTTGTTCAGATTCCATGCGTGAATGAAAAAGATGTAAATAGATGGTGGAAACACTTGAAACAACGTCCACCAGGGTCTTGGGGGCTCACAATGTAAGAGCTTGTGCACTTGGCTGGCGGAGGTGCGGGCGACGATTCGTGACGCAGGTGGAGATTATTTATTTTACGATTTATTCAAACCTGTTCGTACGAAAAGCAAAAAGACAGAGACGTGGGGCTTCTACACAAACTTCAACTTACAAGACGTAGTTACAACAACACGGCTGCATGATTACCGACAACGACGAGGTACGTTGCCACTTCCTTGCCCGCCTTTCGCCCGAACAAATAAAATGTGCCGAGAGATGCTGATTCCTTCCTGCCAATTGCCGCAGGATAGCGACGTCGCCCCCATGGCTGCAGTTGGTACAATCCTCTCCCCTCAATGTGTTTGCAACCCCAAGGTTGAACCTTACGTTCTGCCTTGCAGTTTCGCCATCTGTTGCTCTTCGATTCAAGGAGTATCGAGATGTCGTTGTGATTCCCTACAACAACAGCGAGGACTACCGCCAGCTGTCCGTGGCTGCCTGGGTCTATTGCGAGAAGGACGCATCGTGTAGCAGCGATCCGTGCTACCTCCTTGCCAAGAAGGGATCTTTTGCTCTTGGCCTTCGTTCAGATGAGATTGCCATGGCGTTTCACAACAAGGTACCGTCCCTGTTCTACGCAAGTCTTGAAAGATTTCCTCCTCACCTTCAACCCACAGCGACCCGGCTGGCAATGGATTGGCAGCAGGTGGCGCATGCCTGCCCAGACCTGGACCCACGTCGTGGTGGTCTACGATTCTACCTACGAGCAAGCGTGCACGTACGCGAACGGAAGGCTCGTCTCTACACAGCAGGTCAAAGGCAAGCTCAAGGGTAGTACGCAACCGCTGCTCATCGGCGTCGAGTTGAAGGTAAGGAGCAGCCCCGCGCTTGAAGTATTGCTTTTCTTGTCTGCGCTGAGAGGCCGGGCTGATCGAACCACCTATTCACGTGCGCACAACAGCCAGACAAGGGAACACGAACGCGCTTCAAGGGTCTCATCTCGTACGTCACGCTGTGGAAGCACACCATCGCGCCCGACACGATCAACCAGCACCTGTCAGGCGCCATCACTGGCACCGAGCGCGGCATCATCGGACACTGGCCCATGACCGAGGGCGTGGGCGAAAAGATCTTCGACGCCTCACCCAACAAGCTCGATGGCGATATCAACTTTGCCCTGTGGTGGATGAACTCGGATTCTGTCGGTACGCATGCGTTGGGTTGCTCTTTCGTGTCCTCAAGCTGATCACTCTGGGCTTCTCAGGGCATGTCGACGTTCCCAAGTCGACGCTGGTGGAAGACATGAGGAAGATGTTCAACTCACCGCTGGGCAGCGACTTGAAGCTGATAGCATCCGACGGTCGAGAGCTGCACGCGCACAAGATCATCCTCGCCATGCGTTCGGAAGCGTTCCGTGCTCTGCTCTTCGGCGGGATGCGGGAGAGCGCGCAGGCGGAGATCCAGTTCCCCGACATCAAGTACGAAGTGCTCTCGCTGGTCGTAGAGTTCCTCTACACCGACACCGCGAACATCACCGGCGATATCGTCGTGGGCCTGTTCATGGCGGCGGATCAGTACCAGCTCGGCCGACTTCGCGCCCTCTGCGAAGACTTCATCCTCCAGAACATCTCCATCGAGAACGTCTGCACCATCTTCCAGACGGCGGACCAGCTGCAGGCCCACAAGCTGCGCGGCTTCTGCTTCAACTGGATCATCAACAACTTCGGCGAGGTCCTCACCTGCGACGCCTACCCTCAGCTGCCCGCCGAGCTACAGCGCGAGATCAACTACGCCGCGGCGAAGATGCACTTTGGGAAGAAGCGCAAGCTGGACGAGGCCACGAGCGAATCTTAACATCCCCCGACGTCGGCCAGAGAGGAATGCCCACATCGCTGTACATACTCCCATCCTTCTCCCTACGCTGAGTCGCAGAGGGGGCAACTACGCTTCATACGGTACAATCGATCGAATACACGTTAGGTCCTGCCGTCTCTCTCTCGCTCGCTCGCTCTTAGATCTGCTCGAAGTATCTCTGCTTCTCCCAGTCGGTCACGGACTTCCTGAACGCCTCGACTTCCTTCTTGTAATAGTGAGCGTAGTGGTCCACCACGTCGTCGCCGAACGCCTGTCTCGCAAACTTGCTCTCCTCGAGCGCGTGGGCTGCCTCGTTGAGCGTCTCCGGCACCTTGGTGGTGGTCGGCGCGCGGTAGGCGTCGCCCGACATCATGGGCGGCGGCTCGATGCCCTTCCGCACTCCCTCGAGACCCGCGGCGAGCGAGCCGGCGAAGGCGAGGTACGGGTTGACGTCGGCGCCCGGGATGCGGCACTCGATTCGGAGCGACTTGCCCGAGCCCACAATGCGGAAGCCTGCCGTGCGGTTGTCGGGCGACCACGCGAGGCTGGTCGGCGCCCACGACGCCGTCTGGTACCGCTTGTAGCTGTTAATCGTCGGCGCGAGGAACGGCATGATCTCTGCACGACACGATGACGGAGGCGGTCAGCACACGACGCGCAATCTTCATGATGAAGAAGACGACGAAGATGAAGAAGATGGTGGTGGCACGATACCGGGAGTATACTTGATCCATCCGCCGAGGAAGTGGCGGAAGGTGTCGGAGCACTTGATGCCCTGGAGGTCCTTGTCGCCCGCGAACGCGTTCTTGCCGGTCTCCGCCGAGGTGAGGTTCAGGTGGATGTGGCACGACGACCCCGCCTCATCGTGGTGGGGCTTCGCCATGAACGTCACGCTCTTGCCCTGCGCCTCCGCCACTTCCTGTTGTTTCAACGCACGACACACGACACACGACGCACGTCAGACACGCACACGTGCCACCGCACACAGGGGCGAGCGAGAGGGCGTGCCTTGAAGCACTGCTTGTAGAGGACGTGGTTGTCGGCCATGGTGAGGATGTCCGAGTAGGCGACGTTGAGCTCGTGCTGGCCACGGCCGAACTCGCCCTTGGAGCTCTCCACCGGGATGCCCGACTTCTTCAGGTAGTACCGCACCGCCTTCTGCAGGTCCTCCGTGCGCGTTCCCTGCATGCGCGTTGACCAGCACGTATCGGTCAGCATCGCCAAACCACACACAACACACACAACACACACAACACACACAACACACACAACACACACACCGCACACACAACGACCAGCAAGCAGGCGCGGGCTTTACCTGAAGGATGTGGTAGTCCTCGCTGTACCAGCCGGCGGTCTGAAGGTTCTTGTAGCCCTTCTTGAAAGCCTGGATGACGACGAGTCGACATACGTGAGAAGAAGGGAAGAAGCAAAAGAAGAAGAAGAAGAAGAAGCGCCTACGTCCATGATGAGGAGGAGGAGGAGGAGGAAGGCGCTACGTACGGTTTCGTAGGTATCGTTGTAGATGAAGTACTCGAGCTCCGACGCGCAGAGGGCACCGAAGCCGTCCTTCTGGGCCTGCTCGACCTGCTTGCTCAGCACTGTGCGCGGCGCGTGGGTGAGGAGCTGGTGCGTGTCCCTGTGGCACGCCGCACACGACACACACACACACACACACACACAACGACAAACAGAGTTGCGTCACGTGAGGAACGACGACGTGGTGTGTTGTGATGCCGTGCGTTGTGTGTGTACCGATCGGCGACGTCGCAAACGAGGTAGGCCGTGCGGTCGAGCCACGCAGCATGTCGGAGGCTCCCCATGCGCGGCACAAGATGGAAGTCACCATATCCGCGTTGCCTTCACATTTATTAGGATTATTAGTATTTAGATAGTTAATTA
>CDFN01058152.1:4284-19260 GCA_000826445.1 Acanthamoeba quina | reverse complement strand
CGTGGGCTCGCCTTTCTTGAGGTCGTCCGGCTCCTCGTGGTCGGCCAGCTTGGCGGTGGACGAGGGAGTGAAAGGCTGGGGCGGCTTCACAAACGATCGCCTGAGCCCTGACGGGCCAACGATGTGGTAAGGCGACGCGGGCACGATGAATCCGATCGGCGGCTTGGTCGTGGGCGAAGCCGTGCTGCTGCCGGCGCTGAACCGGCTGGTCGAAGGAGTGAGTGGCGCACAGGTCGCCAGCGCGCGGGCGTGAAGGTCCTTCGGTATGCCCTCGAGCCCTTCGGTGGAGACGGCGACACAACGCGCGGGGCTGAAAGACGCCGGCGCCTCCTTGAGCGGGGCGAAGAAGGGGTGGTTGAGGAGGACAGCCGGCCGGACGCCCTTGCGCATCAGCCTCTGCAAACCTTGCAACTCCTGCAAATGCGAGTGCACGCAAGGGGGCCATTGATCAGGGCAATACTCTAAAAGGACAGACGTGACGGAGTGGGCGCTACCTTGTGGTTGGGGTCGTTGCCCCTATTGGGGTCGAGGTTCTTCCAGGGCCAGCCAACGACGCTCATCACATCGACATCTGGTCATTCGCAAAGTGGTAAATCAACGGCACGCCAAGCGGATCTATGCCATGGGACTATCGCATACCTGGGGAATACTCCTGACCGAGGGTGTTCTTTGTGTTGCAAAGCGTCTCTCCTTCCTCCGTGGTGATGCGGCTCAGCCCAAAATCTTAACAAAGACCCGAATTCGTCGAGGTTAGAGATGCTGTAACATCGAGCTGGGAGCCGCAGTCGTGCAGAGCTTGTACGCACCAGCTATCTTTACAATGCATGTCTGGTTGTAGTAAGCCACGCCTTCGTGGTAGTAGACGTAGCACCCATCCTCCATCGGCAACGAACACAAGAGGATGTTCTTGTGATGGAGGTCTGAACAGTGGACCGCCCCAATCAGCGACGCACACTCCCACACATGAACCCGCAAACACGGACACGCTGGGGCTGTTAGGGTACCGTAGTGGCTGAAGGAGAAGGTCTTGCCGGCCACATGCAGCGCGTAGAGAACCTGGACCCAGGGTAGACAGTGAGCAAGACAACGCAGGCCCAGCGAGCGAGCAAGAGAGGTGGTGGGCGTCGTTACCTGCCAAAGGATCTCCCGGTACTGGGCGAGGTCGACCTCCTTGAGGCAGTTGGCCAGCGTCTTCTCGCCATACTCGAGCACGAAGTGCATGAACTCGTACTTGGCGGGGCTCTCGTAGTCCCGCAGAGATCTGCTGCGCTTACCTCGGCTTTGAGGCGTCGTCGGGGCCTTGGTGGGGGTGCCACCCAGCCAGCCCAGATTGGTGGGTGATGGAGAGGGCGACGAAGATGAAGATGACGAAGTTGAAGATGCGATTCTCGATGGCGTGGCGAAGCCGGGCTCCACGTAGGTTTCGCACGAGTTCCAATCGTGGAGAAGGACGAAGTTGCCGCACATCGATCGGTAGACCAACTTCTTGAGCTCTTCAGCGATTTTCTGTTCGCGTACCGCCCTGTTCTTGGCCTCGTCGGAGATGAGGGCCTGTCGCTTGATGGCATAAAATCGACGCTTTTCGTGGGGCGCACGTTGGCGCGTGGATTGGACGATGAACACATCCGAGTGAGCGCCCCCTCGCCTCTTCTTTTTCTTCTTGTAGTCGCCGTCTCCTGCGCCCAGTGCCGATGGCGAGCACTGCGTGTATTGGCTAAGCCACCTCCTCGGCGTCGCCACGCCCTTGGCCTTCCACGGCGAGAACTTCACCTCCATGGCTGTGTTCCAGAACGATGATTCCTTTTGGGTGGTCGACGGTCTTGTCTAATGTCCAATCTTGGACCGATCTTGGTGCGTTGCGTTTTGGCGTCGCCCAGAAAAAATTACTTTCCCGCCAAAACGACAGCAGGCAACGGCAGCTTTTCTGTCGACCACTTTTGCCGCGGTTCCTGCATTCCTGTCTTGGGCGGTGTCCCGGTCACGAGGAAGAAGATGGAAGAAGAGAGGGAGAAGGGCAAAGAGGTGCCGGCACGGATAGGCGGTGAAGGAGAGAGCGAGAGCGAGGAAGAGGATGCGCCGAGCGTGGTCAGGGAGGGGGAGGACGAAGAGGAGGAAGAAGAAGAGCGGGATATTGGACGGCAACGCGCCACAAAGGGGAAGGACAGCGAAAAGGAGGAGCAGCCGAATCACGCGTCCAAGTGGCAGGCCTGCAAGAGCTTCGTGCGCTCCCTCAAAGACCCAAAGAATTTGCTTCGCAGGAAGCCTCGTCCAGTTACGTATTTCATTTAATCAATTAATTTATTATTTTTTAAAACAAATAATTATTCTTTGATTGAATTCTCACATATATGTGCACATATCTCGTGGGCTCTCCGTCGTACAGTTGGAAATCGAAATCAATAATTGGGTGGTGAACAAGGCGAAGGGCTACCCCAAGAACCGCTTCACTACGTCCAAGGTATCGCGCTGGCACACACCTGCCAATCGGGCGGCGTTGGTTGACGACGAACTGACTGACCATCTGGCATTGCCCCCTGCTTGTGCAGTACACGTGGTGGTCGTTTGTCCCCAAGACCATCTACGAGCAGTTCCGCAAGTTCTCCAACTGCTACTTCCTCCTCGTCATCGTCATCCAGTTCATTCCCGTGCGTATCTTCCTCCCTCTCTCGGCTCGTCGGTGCTTCATTGAAGCCGCCAGGGTCCTGCTGCTTCGATTGCTTCTCATCACCATCCTGTGGGTGCATGGAATGCAGGGCATGTCTCCGTTCATCCCGGTGGCCAGCGTCATTCCACTGGCGTTCGTCATCCTCATCTCCGCTCTACGCGAGCTCGTAGAGGACATCTTCCGCCACATCGAAGACAGGAAGAACAATCGGTCCGTGCCTCCAATCGTGCCTCACCATTTGGCAACCGTCTGACCTGGGTGCGTTGCATATTATATATCCCAGAATATTGTATCGCATGCTGCGGGACCCTGCGGTACGTGGCAGCAGCCTATGAGCCCTGGGCCGTTGTTCTTGAGATTGACGTATCGACCATTGTGGTGATTGTGTTCCAGGAGGGCTGGCGAGAGACACGGTCGCAGGATTTGACGGCGGGCGACATTGTGCAAGTGAACGATGCGCAGCAGATCCCAGCCGACATGGTGTTGCTCTCCTCGTCGCATCCCAAGGGCTCGTGCTACATTACCACGGCCAACCTTGATGGGTGCGCCCATGGCCAAGTTTTCTCTTCTTGCCAAGATCATCGCTCTGGTCTGATCAGGTGATGACTGGGTCATGTGTGTCTACAGTGAGACGAACTTAAAGCTGCGCAGCGCGTTGGATGTGACGGCGAGGATCGGGGTGGACGAGGACCAAATGCTGAAGCTGCGCGGGCTGGTGGAAGCCGAGGCACCGAACGAGCACATCTACCACTTCATCGGGCGGTACGCCGTGGGAGCCACCAACACCTCCGACCAGGGCACTGAAGACGAAGGGATCGAAATGGGCGAGCTCAACAAGTCCGAACCGGGCACGCGTGAGAGGAAAATGTTTCCTCTCGGCAATGATCAGCTGCTTCTGAAGGGCTCGCAGCTTCGCAACACGGATAGCGTCTACGGCCTCGTCGTCTACGCAGGGAGGGGTAAGCGCACGGCACACTTAAGACACAACAACACGTCGTGGAGCACATGAGCGTCAGTGTTCGTCTAATCGCGCACGCATTTTTGCTCGTAGATACCAAGCTGGCGCTCAACTTGCACAAGCCGCCCAGCAAAATGTCCACAGTCGACCGTACCCTCAACGTGTGGGTGCTGGTCATCTTTGTGGTGCTCGCCTGCCTCGTGCTCCTGCTCGCCATGGGCAGCATCATTTGGGATGTACGCAGTCTTTCACCCCCCATCCAGTGTTTGCGGCTTGCTGCTTCTCACCTCTTCCACGTGGCACACAGAACGACGATCGGGGGCCGATGTGGTATGTGGACAACCCCTACAGCGTCGGGGTCTACTTCATCAGAAACGTGGGGACCTATCTTATCCTACTCTCCAACTTTGTGCCCATCTCGCTGTGGGTGACGATCGAGCTCATCAAGGTGGGCCAGTCCAAGTTCATGAGTCCGTACCACCCTAATTTCCTCCTTACATCTCCACCAACACCACCGCCCTTGCGCGCCTCTGACCTGCTTCTCCGCGTGTCGTCTGTACAGCGTGGGACAACAACATGCGATCAGAGGAAGGACTGCCCATGCGAGTCAAGACCAGCAACCTGAACGAAGACCTGGGCCGCATCCAACACATTTTCACCGTACGTTCCCGGTGACAGGGCGATCAGCTGCCTTCTGACCCGATCTGTGCCCCCTATCCTGCAGGACAAAACGGGCACGCTGACGGAGAACGTGATGGAGTTTGCTAAGTGCTCCATCGACGGTGTCAAGTACGTCGAAGCGCGCTACGAAGTGAGCAGCAAGCGACGAAAGAGTCAACTTCAGCAGTCCGGCGGTCAGCCCGCCGAGCTGGGCTCTGACGTCTCCTCCGTGGGCGCCACCGAAGAGGACGCCGAGCTGAAGACCGTCGGGCCGGTCGGCAAAGTTATACAGGTCAGTGACCACCTTCCCATAAACTCTCTCGTAGGGACTGGTCGAGGCTGCTGGCATGACTGACAACTGTTCGTTCATAGGGCCTCTTGCCGGAGGAGCTGGAGGAGCACCCCGTGTACAATTTTCTGCAAGTGCTTACCCTTTGCCATGCCGTCGTCCCCGAACGAGACAAGAGCACCGACCGTACGCCTGCCCACTACCACTGCTAGCCAATACTTGGATAACTCACAATACCCAATCTCTGATTCGTGTTCGCTTCGCTGGTAACAGAGCTCATCTATCGAACACCGTCTCCGGATGAGAAGGCGCTGGTGGAGGCTGCGCAGAAGAACGGATTCACCCTCCTGCAGCGCACCACCGACCATCTGACCGTTGAAGAATTCGGTGTGTGCCAACCCCTCGCCACGTCATCACTGCGCTCCTCCTGTGTCCTCAATCCTACTCATGACCCATTCTCTTCACGACAGGCGAGCCGGTGACCTACGAGGTGTTGGCCACCCTCAACTTTGACGCCGCGCGGAAGCGCATGTCAGTGATCGTCCGCAGTCCGCACACAAACAAGGTGTACCTCATGGTGAAGGGCGCCGACGACGCCGTCTACCAGCGCCTGGCCGACAACGACGCCAACGCCAGCCGAAAGGTACGGGCCTCGGTCTCGCGGCCGTCCGCGGTCGTTAGACGGTATGTGGCACATCTAATGAGGCCGCTCTGTGTGCATAGGACGTGACGGCCAACCACCTCCAGCGCTTCGCGCGCACCGGCCTGCGTACTCTGGTAGTCGCGTATCGCGAGATCGGCGAAGAGGAGTACACTGCCTGGAAGGCGAGCTACGACGAAGCCTACACCGCCATCGAAAATCGAGAGGAAATGGTTCGTTTATCCGCCTCACTTCTGTTCCCGAGCGTCGGCTCGATGTGAACTATGCGTGCGTGCCTGGGTACAGTTGAACGCGACGTACGAGACTATCGAAGACGGTCTCACTCTGTTGGGCTGCACTGCCATTGAGGACAAGCTCCAGGACAAGGTCCCAGAGACCATCGAATTCCTTCTCCAGGTGCTGATCAACCACGTCAACTTTTGTTCAGACTTGATATTCGGCTTGTTTGACACTACCACGTGCGTCAGGCCGGGATAAAGATCTGGATTCTCACGGGCGACAAGCAAGAAACGGCGATCGAGATTGGGCACTCTACCAATCTGCTCAAGAGGGGCATGAAGCTGATCACGATCAACGCCCACTCCAAGGAAGCCTGCAGGGACATGATCCAGCGCGAGCTTGTCGCCTACGGCCTCAAGACGGCCGAACAGATCGAGCAGGACAACCAGCGACGAGACGCCGGCAAGAAGCAGCGGTTCGTGTGGCTGCGTAAGTGGCTTCACAAGCACCTTGGCCGGTACGCATCACGGCAGACAGCTTCCTCGCGCTTGCTCTGGTCTTGACTCTACGCGTGCGGCACGGACCAGGCGCAAGCCCAAGCCAGAGGAACCGGTGTCGCTGGTGATCGACGGCGAAACGTTGAGCTACGCTCTGCGCGAGGACGTGCTCGATGACTTCATCCTCCTCACCAAGATCTGCCACTCAGTGGTGTGCTGCCGCACCAGTCCACTACAAAAGGTTTGACTTAAACCCATCTCGGTGGCTTGATGGCGCCCGCCGAACTAACCCATCACTGCGAACCTGATGACAATGACCAGTCGCTGGTGGTGCGGTCGATCAAGAAGGGCGAGGGTCGGATCTGCCTGGCCATCGGCGACGGAGCCAACGACGTGTCGATGATTCAAAAGGCGCACGTGGGCGTGGGCATCTTTGGCAAGGAGGGAAACCAAGCGGCTCGAGCCGCCGATTACGCCATTCACCAGTTCAAGTACGTCGCTACTTTGGTGACGATGCTGACTGGTCGCCCACTCTCTGATCTGTCTTTACCCCCGCAGACACCTCAAGCGACTGTTGTGCGTACACGGGCGGAAAAACTACATCCAAGCCACGGGCCTGGTCCAGTTCTTCTTCTACAAGAACATCTCCTACAACCTGCCGTTCGTGTGGTACTCCTTCTTCAACGGGTTCTCAGCCCAGGTGCGTTCCGCCCAGCGCCGAATGGTCCGTCCTTCGTCAAGTGCTGACCGACAGAGTGTTGGTGGCGGCGGCACAAAAGACGATATACGATTCGTGGGTGATCGGCTGCTTCAACGTGTTCTTCACGTCGCTGCCGCCCCTGTGCTACGGCGTGTTCGAGCGTGACCTCCGGGACGAAACGATCGACAAGTATCCGCAGCTCTACCGCCGCCTGCAGAAGGGCCAGCTCTTCACGCCCCTCACCTTCCTCTCCTGGCTGGCCGACGCTGTGTGGGAGTCCTTAGGTACGGGTTCCCTTCGGCCGATTCCCTCCCGCTTCCCTTGTTGTGCACTCACTCCGCTCAAATCTGCGATCTTTCTTCCATCGCACAGTGGTGTTCTTCGCCGTCTACTTCATGTTCCAGAACGACGTGCTGCTGAGCGATGGCGAAACGCTGGACTTGTGGTCGTTTGGCATCTTCGTGGGGACGTTCATTACCATGTTCATCAACTTCCGCCTGTTCCTCTACACCAAGTGCGCGTCTATTCTCCTCCTCCTCTTATGCGCGAGACGGCCCTCACTTCCGCCTCTCACCGATCTTCGTTGCCCGGCGCAGTGAATGGAACTGGCTCACGCATGTCATCAACTGGCTGACGATTGGATTCTACTGGGTCTTCATGCCGGTCTACGCCACCTTCAACTTCACGCCCTACTTCACCAACCTGCACGGCGTCTTCTGTACGCACTTCGCATTGCTTTCAACTGCAAGATTTCCTGACCACTTCTTGACTCGCGCTCTGTGGTGTGCGACAGTCATGTGTGGACGAACCGCTTCGTTCTGGTTCCTCTTCCTCGGCACGGGCGTCGTTGCACTCCTCCCTGAAGTGGTGGCCAAATAGTACGTTCGCCTTCCATGACACCACCACCCAGGATCCGTGGATAGGCCCCTGCTGAACGCTTTGTTTGCAATTGCAAAGCGTGCGGCACATCTACTTCCCGGAGGACTGGGTGATTCTGCGGGAGGCCGAGAGGATCCAGCCGCCGCCCGACGGCAAGTGGCGCAAGCGGTGGCACGCGCTCTCGCGAACACGACCCTATCGCGGTGATGCCGGCACCACTCACAACGACGTCCAAGAAGACAATCACTGACCACTCGCGGTCAAACACGCACCTCTCCGCTTTCGTTCTTTTCAGGGTAATTAATTTAATTTCGCGGGGGGGGGGTAACCGTTCTTTTACGACGGCAACTCAGGCGAGCAGGGCCACCGCAAACAACACAAAATAGAACGGCCACCAACTCTGCCGCCAGAGGTGCTCTCGCTGGAGAACTACATTCAGCGGTGGTGGATTTGATTTGATTTTTTTTGATTCTATTCATCTCTTACCACGGCGTGCTGCGATTTTGATTTGATTTTGAAGTAGAGAGAGAAGCGATTCGAGAATGTTGGGGTCGAGCAAGAGTGCAACGGCAGGCGAGGCGAGGCAGGCGGTGGTGCCGAGCGCGGGCGGGAGGAAGGACAGCAGGGAGTCGCGAGATGACAGCGGCGGGAGTGGCAAGAAGAAAAAGGAGGAGAGCAAGAAGGAGAAGAAGGAGATGGAGAAGCGCGAGAAGGAGCTCGAGCGACAGAAGAAGGAGATCGAGAAGGAGAAGCGCGAGCTCGAGAAGCGCGAGAAGGAGCTCGAGAAGAAGAACAAGAAAAAGAAAAAGGACGCCGACAAGGAGCCCATCAAGAAGTCCTCCTCCTCCTCCTCACCCACCCCTTCCCCTTCTTCCGCCACTTCCACTTCTTTTACCTCCTCCTCTTCCTCTTCCTCTTCATCATCTTCCTCTACTTCGTCTCCACAGTCGGGCGGCTTGCTGGCCGTCCCCTACGTCCAGAGCGAGAGACGCCGGAGCGGCAGCTGGATCCGCCCGCGGAGCCTCAAGTTCAAGAAGGCCAGCGGCGTCAGCAAAGGGAAGGGCGACTCGGTCGAGTTGAGCGGCAGCAGCGCTGAGCTCGACGCCAGCTACCCGCCGTCGCCCAGTTCGAGCGGGCCGCTGTCGCCCACCTCCACGCCGTCGCCGGCCAGCCCCAGCCGCGGCGCACGCGGGCCGCCGTCGCACGCCCAAGACCACGAAGGGCGTGCGGCGGGCGCGGTGCAAGATGCGGCGGTGCGGAGGAGCAGCGGAATGGTGACGATGGTGGAGGGAGGCGACAGTGGCGGCGTGCGGGCGTCGATGGCCGACGGGTCGCTGCTGGAGACGCTGAAGCGGCTCAAGTCCAACGACCGCGACCTGACCGAGTTCAAGACGCCGCCCACGATCATGCAAGAGCTGCAGGCGTCGACTCTGGAGCTAATCAAGATCATCTCCGACTGTCTGGTCTTCAACACGCACCTCAAGGTCTGTGGCGCCACATTCTCCGCTTTCGCTTTCGTTCTTTTTCTCTTCGCCTTCGTTCTTTTGGCGCCGAACTCACTTCGTCACGTGTTGCGCAGAAATTGGATCTGTCGGGTTGCGAGATGAAGGAGGTCGAGGTGAAACTGCTCGCCGAGGCGCTTCGCGTGAACTCGACCCTCGAATACCTCAACATCACGTGGTGCAACCTCGGCGATGCTGGGTCGGCTGCCCTCGCAGGTTTGTTCCCCCTCGTGATACGTGACGTGAGCTCGCTCAATCATTAACCCATGTATGCTCCCCCTTTGTGCAGCTGGCTTGGGAATCAACGAGGGGCTCAAGGTGGTGGACATGCGCCACAACCGAATCACGGCCAAGGGTCTCCATGCCATCGCTTCGTTCCTTAGGACCAACATCACGCTGCTCGAGCTTCTTCTGTCGAAATCCGAGCAGTTGCTCATTGCCGGCGACGATCTCATCTTCGACGACTCCGACAACTCGTCCCTCATCGACCAGGAGCACCGAGACAAGCACAGAATCGAGGAAATCCTCCTCTCCAACAAGACCCTCTCCAAGGTAGAGTGTTCACCCAACACTTCGTCACCACACCACCACCACCACACTACACCACACCGCAATCCATGCTACTTGCTCATGTTTACGCACTCTTCTGTCGTTGCACAGTGCTTCTCGGGGGAGAGCAAGAAGGTGGATCTGAGCGGTCGTGGGATGGAGAAAGTGCCATCGCTGTTCTTGGTGATCCCCACCATCGTGTCCCTCGACCTTTCGCACAACCGACTCAAGTACCTGCCTCGGGGCATCAAGCAGCTCACACGCCTCGAATTCCTCAATCTATCGCACAACCAGCTGCAGGAGGTGCCTTTCCTTTGCGTACGCGGGGCGCGAGCGCGCTCGTCGGCTAACGCGCCATTTCTCTCGCCTGCAGCTGCCGCTTGAGTTGGGCACGCTCCACACGCTGAAGCATCTCGACGTGCAACACAACAACCTGACCGAAGTGCCGCTCACGCTCAACTTGTTGGACAATCTGGAGGTACTGGACATCAGCCACAACAACATCTCCTTCCTTCCCGTCAGCCTGGGCACCCTGCCCAGCCTCAAGGAGCTCCACGCCCACAGCAACCCGCTGCCCTACCCCAAGGTAACGTCACTCGGAGTTGAAACGCCGGCAATGCCCGAGCCATTAAATTAACTCCTATCACAGAAAGTTGTGCTGTCATCGGCGGGCACGGGCGTGCTATCGTACCTGCGGGAAAAGAACAGCGGCAGCGCGCTCTGTCACCGAATCAAGCTGATGTGCGTCGGTCAGGCCAACGTGGGCAAGACCTCGCTTGTCGAGAAGCTGCTCAGCAAATCGGTCACCAAGCCAACCGAGTCCGAGTCCGGATCAGCCCGCGCCGGCGGGCGTAATGCCTACCCGGACGACCACGATCTCGGCACATCGGGTCCAAGCGTGGGCGCCGAGGTCAACAACAAGGCCTTGTCCGCGGTCAAGCGCACCGACAGCGAGCGCAATCGGCGATGGAGCTACTCCGAGGTGGAGCACGGCAAGCTGGCCCTCATCAGCAGCGGCGGCGCCAGCGGTGGTGACGAGTGGGACGGCAATGACAAGTCGTCGAGTCCGGCTAGCAAGGCCCGACGGCGCCCGGGCAAGAGGCTCGACGTGGCCACCGACGGCATCCGCATCCGCGACTGGACCGCCAAGTCGATCAGCCGCAAGGACTCCTCGGCCAAGGCCGACAAGAAGGACAGCAACAGCAGCAAGGCTGAGGGCAGCAAGGAGAATATCATCACCTTCTCCTCGTGGGACTTTGCCGGGCAGGAGATCTACTACTATACCCACCTCTTCTTCCTGTCGCGACGGGGCATCTACCTCCTCATCTTCAACCTGCTCAAGCCCGAGGAGGAGGCCTCGCGCATCGAGTACTGGCTCCAATCCATCCACACCCGCGCTCGCGGTACGCTCCCGCACCGTGGAATGTATGGAATGCGATCGACAGATTCTTACTTGGCGGTGGTGGTGCAGGAGCGCCCGTCATTCTGGTGGGCACCCACCTGGACGCGAAGAAGTGCACGAAGAAGTATCTGGACCACCTCTACGCCAATCTCCTGCAGAAGTTCAGCGGCCAGTTCAAGAACATCCGCTTCTTCTTCGCCCTGAGCTGCGCGACGGGCAAGGGCGTGGAGGATCTGCGAAAGAAGCTGATCGAGGTGGCGCAGAGCATGATCGAGAAGGAGGGCCTCATCCCACAGTCCTACCTCACTCTCGAAGAAAAGGTGCCCATTCCACTCATTTCGCTTTCATTTTTGAATTGTTCGTTTTTTCCGTTTATTATTTATAAGTCCGAACTGGACCTCACCCGCGTGTGCACAGATCCGCGCGATCGCGATGCTGGAGCCGCAGCCGGTGGTGAGCTGGGAGATGTTCGAGCGACTCGCGCTGAGCAGCGGCGTAACACAGCCGGTGCTCCCCAAGGCGGCCAAGTACCTGCACCAGCTCGGCTCGCTGGTCCACTTCAACGAGCGCGAATCCGGGCTCGACGACCTCGTCATCCTCGACAGGTACCCACTGCCGTTCTTTCTTTTCTTCGTCGTCTCGGCTGAACCCATCTTCTTTCCTCATCACTATGACCGGCCATCGACACGTGCTCAGTCAATGGTTGACGAACGTCTTCAGCGACGTGATCACGCTTAAACACAATTTTGTCAAATCGGGGGTGCTGCAGCGCAAGGACCTGCCGCAGATATGGAAGGCTCCGGCCTACCCCGAGACCGTACACGACTCGCTGGTCGCCCTCCTCGAACAGTTCGAGGTTGCCTACGCCCTGCCGCCCACAGGTTCACTCACCCGCCCAACTATATCTCGCGGTTGATTAGGTGATGCTAATGCAACAGTGCTGTGGTGTATCAGATACCAATCCACAAGGCGCGATACTGGTGCCGTGTCTGCTGCCGGACGCGCGCCCGGCAGACCTGCACAACCCGGACCTGTGGCCCAAGGAGGAGAGCGACCTCGTGCAGCTGTTCCGCTTCTATTCGTTCGATTTTATGCCATTCGGCTTCTTCAATCGCTTCATGGTCCGCCTCTTGCGCTCGGGCTGGACGCTCATAAGGTACCACACGTTACACGCGACACACGACACACACGTGCCATTTATGCTCAACGTCCCTGTCCCAGGTGTTGGAAGAACGGGATGTTCTTTGCCAAGGGCGACGACAAGCTGCTGCTGGAGCTCGACATGGAGGTGGCCTTCCGGCTGAAGTTGTGCATGCGGGGCACAGCGCCGTCGCGACAGATGCTGGTGCTGACCGCGATGATCGACACCCTCATTGCCGACTGGCTGCGGGTCGACGTCAAAGTCACCATTCCGTGCACCCACTGCATCAACGGTAAGCCCCCCCCCCAACAGCACACTGCGCGTTGGACTGATGGTTCTTTATTTGCTCACTCCTTCGCCTCTCTGAAATGCAGAGAATGCCCAGCCTTTCCTCTTCACACAGACGCAACTGGAGCAGGCGGTCGCCAAGGGCAAAACGGTAACGATCGGGAACCTGTGGCGGCGTGGTGGCCTGTTGCGTCCTCCCACTGCACTCATCCGTCGATGTTTTCGTATGGCAGGTGGTCAACTGTCGCGGAGTGGACGTGGTGGGCATATTTGCGCTGGCGCCCGACCTCGTGATGCTGGACCTCAACCGCATCATCGTCAAACAGGAGGACATGCGCATCATCGATCAGCTCGCCCTCAACAACCGCACCAAAGTGTACGTAGCTGGCTGCGACATGGAAGTTCAGCGTTGGCGGGGGTTAACTAACGACCTACTAATTGCGCATTCTCGATAATGATCAGATTCAAGGCGCAGCTGGGCGACGAAACGGTGGTGGTGAAGCAGTTCCGCGAGGAGTCGCTTTCGGCCAGCAGCCTCTCCGCCACTGCCGTCTCCAACGAGTTCCGCGCTCAAGTGTGGGAAATCGGGTTCGTATACTACCGTGCGTGCGGTGGTGCATGTGGTGCGCACGCGCTGGCTGACGTCACCAATTGCGCAGTGGCCTGGAACATCCAAACATCGTCCCGCTCCGAGGTATGTGCGAGGACCCTTTCAGTCTGGTGATGGAGCACGTTGAGGGACCTTCGCTCGAGACCTTCCTCGCGGACCCCGCCTCCCACCGCCTTGTGCCCCTTGACTGGAAGTTCCGCATCAAGGTTGACCCGTGCTCCTGCACCTGACACCTCCGTACATTTAAGCTCACCACTCTCTGGTGTGTGCGTGTCGCACAAGATTGCGGCCGACATTGCGCGTGCGATGATGTTCTTGCACAACCTCACTCCCCGAGTCATCAATGGCCGGCTCACCTCCTCCAACGTTTTGGTACGCTTCCACTCTACGCTATTCTCTACAACTAAGTCAGGTTGTTGGTGGTGGTGGTGGTCTCGGTAAACTCACGACTGTAATCGTCGCCACGGCAGCTCGCAATGGAGAATGTGAGCCAGGAGTCAGTGGTGGTGGCCAAGATCGCCGACTTCGGCCTCTTCTGGGCTCCCATCTACGTTGAGAACCGAGGTACGCTCACACGTGCGCGCACCTAATGAAGACTGTAACTCAATCACCATTTTTTTCTCGTCTTGGTTTCAGAGGATGCCCCGTATTGGCTGGCGCCTGAGGTGCTGTCCAAGCAGAAACACACCGCCCAGTCCGATGTACCCTCCGTCCATCCTACGATGCGCGCCCGAGCTTCGCTGCTAAGTCCCATCTTTATGTTCAAAACACGCACGTACCTGCAGGTTTACTCGTACGGCACGCTGCTCTATGAGCTGGTCACGGGCGAAACCCTCTTCGCCTCACAGATCCCCGAGTCGGGCTGGTCGGGCGTCGAGAAGCGCATCATCGCCGGCGATCGTCCCGAAGTTCCGACAGGTACGCCCCCCTACCGCTTTCGTTATTCGCCCTTCGGAGTTATAGTCTTAGTGGTCGGTCGTGCCCTGTGCGTGAGCAGACTGCTATCTGGAGTACAAGGACCTGATGTCCGAGTGCTGGAACGTGGACCCCGCGCTGCGGCCGTCGTTCGAGTCGATCCTCAAGCGCATCTCCCGCATCGCCATCAAATACAACCTACCTCTCCCCGGCCCATCGGGCAAGATCGCCCTCCCCTCCTACTCCGTCCGCAAGTTCAGCGTTGCGTATGTCGTTCACCCCTCTCCCCAAACTGCGTCATCACACCGATACGATTGTGTGCGTGTGCGCGTCGTGCGCGTCGTGAACTAATGTATTTCTGGATGCGACGGGCAGGTACGAGAACGAAGAAGAAGACACCCGTAGAAATAAGAGCAGGCGGCGAATGGGATCATCACCACCGATGCCTCTCGAGGAAACGGACACTGAGTCGGAGGTCGAGGAGCAGGCAACTGAGACATTGGCGCCAACAGCCGCCGCCGCCGCCACGAGCAACGTTGCGCCAGCGCCGACACCTGCGCCGGCCGAGGCGCCCAAGGAGGAGAACAGCATCAAGAAGCGGCTTCAGAACACCCTGGCCACGCTCCAGCGCGAACTCGAGTCCGACGAGCAGGAGCTTACCACATCCGCCGGCGCCTTATCACCTCCGCGGTCGTCGCCATCGAACGCGACGGGCGCCACAGTCCCACGACTCCCCAGCAGTGATGGCACTGCCGCGACACAGAAACAAGCAGAGGCCAGCACCCCGCCGCCGCTGAGGCGACGCGAGGCCAACACGCCGACGGTGGCGGCCGGGGGCAGGCAGGTGTCGACACTCACGCTGCGTTCGAGCGGCAGCGGGTCGATGAAAGCGCAGGCCGAGCAGGAGGACAAGGGCAGCTTCAATTCCGCCCTGCAGCGTCAAGCCGACCGCATGCGCGAACAGGTCGAGTCCCTCCAGAGGTATGCCACCCTCAACCATGACCCCTCCACACACACACACACACACACACACACACACAC
>CDFN01058120.1:0-12183 GCA_000826445.1 Acanthamoeba quina | reverse complement strand
CTCTTTTGCTCTTTTTCTTTGTGTGGCTATGGTTGGGGGTCTTCTTGTTCTTCGCCTTGTCCGCCTTGTTCGTCTGTGCTAGGGGTGCGGACGTTGTTATCAACCACCTGGCTCTCGTACTGGTTGAGTAGCACGATGAGCTTGTCGAGCGAGCAGAAGGCCAGCAGGCGCCGCACGTGGGTCACCTTGTCCTGGCGGAACCCGTTGAGCCAATAGAGCAGCGACGACGGTACCGCCTCATTGTTTCTGAACAAGAGGGGCACCGACTGATCAGTCGCCGCACACGCACACACGCACACACACGCACACAATGAAGTACCTTCGAACCCATTCGTGATAGGGCCTGGGTTCCATGTCTTTGACAAGGGCGTAGACGCGCTCCACGTAGGCGCACAGCCCATTGTACCGCGCGAGCACGTCGTCGTAGAGGGGCCGCCATTCGGGGTAGTACCGCAGGAAGGTGTCGTGTGCGTTGGTCCGCACGAGGTCCACCATCTGCCGCTCGCGCACGGTCGGCTGCTGGGCGAGGAACATGTTGCGCAGCAGCCGGTACTGCGGCGACTCGATCTTGATCCGCCGGTGGCACGGGTCCGCCACCACCAGGCCCGCTACCCGCATTGGGTCGAGCTTCGTTGACGCGTAGAGCAGCTTGTAGATGATCTCCTCCCGCTCCTCCGCTGTCTTCTTCTCCTTGGCCTCTTCGGCGTCGGCGTCGTTCGCGTTTTCGTCGGCATCACCGTCGCCGGCGTCCGGCCGATCCTCGTCCTCCTCCTGCTCGGGTGCTCCGTTGCCGCCCTCGGCCTGCCTGCGCCGGCGGCGGTTGGTGCGTTTATTGTGCCTTCGCCGGGCGCGCTTGCCCAGGTCGCTCTTGTTGACCCACTCCCGCGCCCAGAAGGGGACCGTTACCTCTGGTGTCCGCGCAAAATAAAAAACACGTGAGCCCAGGGACACACGGTGGCGCACACAGAGGGAGGGCAATGCAATTTTACCATCGCCCAGCTGGGCCAAGACGCCGGGCAGAGGTGTGTGGTTCACCACGTCCCACCCGTACTTCACCGCGAACGGCTTCGGGTCGAGCTCCTCCTGCGCGTGGATGGAGCACACGTGAGCTCGTGCGTCGTGCCGCACTAAAAGGCGAGGGAAGAGTACCAATGTGCTGAGCTCTCTCACAGAGTGCAGCACGATGCGTTCGCCCTCCTGCCCTTCTTCGTTGCCGTGCCGCACGATGTGCGGGAACCTTCGCGAGCACACGTCGAAGGTAAAGCACTTGTCCGTGTCCTCCTCTCCCGGCAGAACGTAACCCTCGTGGGCATTCCACACGTTCCAGAACAGGTCCGCCACAGTGTAGATGCCGTCCGCCTTCCCCGTGTCTTCAATCTCTTTCATCACACGCGCTGAATGTCCCTGTAATCAGCACCGCGTGTGCGTGTACGGTCGTGCCTGTGGTAATGTGCGTGTGGGTGCGGCGGTACATACCTTCGCAGGCGTCCTGAAGCTGCTCTTCGAGGAATGCGAAGGGGTTGTGGTGCTTGCCCTTCCTCCGATCCAGGATATCGAGCAGCGGCTGCGACGCGTCAGCTGACCACCGCGACGACAGCAGCCACTCGCCCTTATAGAAGAAGAGTGACGCCTCGATTCCGTCGAGGTCATGGTACACCTGAAGGTCCACGCAAGTGTTGATGAGTTTCGATCCGGTCTACGAGGGCTGTGTATGCTGCGGTGGTGGGTGGCGTGCGCGTATATGTGTGCGCGT
Organism: Acanthamoeba quina; assembly: GCA_000826445.1. Taxonomy (NCBI): domain Eukaryota; phylum Discosea; order Longamoebia; family Acanthamoebidae; genus Acanthamoeba; species Acanthamoeba quina. Next base: position 10,430 of record CDFN01058120.1, on the reverse strand, counting down.
GCGTGCGTGTGCGGTGGTGGGCTTGTGTTGGCGGCAGAATGTACGGTCATGTCGGGACCCCACTGCATGACGGAGCTGGACACGTAGAGCACGCCATCGGTCTCCTTGGACCTGATCTCCCTCTTCTTTTTCTTGGCGGCTTCGCTCCAGTGCTCGTACCAATACGAGCCCGCGTGGCGCAAGGGCAGACACACCGGGCGCCACTCATCGGCTTCGTCCAACACAATGCCCTGGGTGGGCCACACCACCAGTCAGTCTTGGGCCTCACACGAGACAGGGTGCGATCAAGGTACCTGGCACTCGCGGACCACGGAGGCGTTCAGGGGAGAGATGGCGGCGTCGCTGATCAGGTGCACCAGATTGGGGTGCTTGCCGTGCCGGTGGTTGGCCAAGGAGAGCTCCTGCGATTGTGCCACCAAACCACCATCATTGATGAGTCATTGGCAAAGTTCAGAGCAGATCACGCGCCGTCGTACTGTGCACAGGGTCTGGAGCCCGTGTCGCCGCAATGCCAAGGCGGTGGGACACACAGCGTGAGCTCCGCCAACCGAGGAAGCCCCGTCGTTCTTCATGAGGCTTTGTGCCACTTCCGACGGCCTCATCAGCTGCTTGGTTAGCGCGTTGGCCAGCGGGCGGTACTTGTCCTGATAGTAGTCCCACGTCTCCTCCTCGCTGTCCATGATCTGTTCGCGATTAGTTAATCGTTAGTTATCAGCTAAATAAATACAAATACAAATAAATAGCAAAGGACCTCTCGATAGTAGTCGTTGCCCAGGGTGGCGTCGGTGATGGCGCCTTCGCGTGCGAGCTCGAGCGCCAGGAGCAGGTAACGGATCACGGTTGCCACGATCTTCTTGCTGTCCCGCTTGTCCTGCTTCCAGTAGTGCTGGGCGCGTCTCCACTTGGCCTGCTCACCACCCCACCACGACCGATCAATCACCACACGACGGCCAGTCAGGGTGGGGTGCAGGGTACGTACGTTGAGGAAGCTGGTGATGTAGCTGCGCAGCTGAGGCAGGCGGAGCGCGAACACGCCACGGTAGTCCACCCGCTGCAGCAACACGGCTTCGGGTGGCGCAAACACAGCCGTGAGGACCATCACCACGTTCTGATCTATCAGCTGCCTGCCAAGTGTGCGCGATGTGGTGAGCACCAGCCTGCAGCGTAGCTGTCGTTGAGCCATCAAGAGGGGATGTAGAACCTGAAGTACTCCTCATGGTAGATGTTGAGGTCCAGCTCCACCTCGCCTTCATCATGCTGAGTAGATGAAGGTGACGGCAGAACGGCGGTGAGGGCCACCCGACGAATGCCCGGGAAGTAGGCGGGGGCGGACACCACCACGATGAAGTCGTAGTCCGACTTAAGCCCGGCACAGCCGTGCAGGTGGGACCCATACATGTACACATTGAGCGGTGCACACCCGGCCAGCTGCGGCTGCGTCTCGAATGCGGCCGTGATCGCCCCCAGCAGCGCCTCTGCCTTTGTCGCCCGCCCCATCTGGTTGTGAAAAGAATAAATTATTGCTCAGAAAACAGTTAAAAAAAGGCCATTTCCCTGAAGCATTTCTTGACTTTTTCTCCAAGCACAAAAAAGGCCTTTTGGCTTTGGTGTTTGGTATTGTGGTGAATGAATAATACAGCAGTGTCCTTCTCCTCTCCTCTCCTCTCCTCTTCTTGTTCTTCTCTTCTTCTTAAATAAGTCATCTGGCAGGTGTTGGGCTGGATCAGCTGACGCAGAGGGTGGTGTCCACGGCGGCACCCGAACTCGTCGCCGCTGGCGATGGGGTGCCATGGTGGTGCGCCTCCCGCGATGGCAAGGCGGGCGACCCCTCCCTGCTCCTGCCGCCGATTTGGTGGTTGAGAGAGACATTGGAGGACTGGGAGACGTTGAGTGGGTCCTCGTCGTCGCCGGCGCCCATCTCAGCGAACCACAACTGGAGGTCCTGCGGGCTGTACTCGCCGTTCTCAATCAGAGCTGCCCTCTCCTCCATCGCCTTGTTGAACTCCTCCTCGGTCCAGTCGTTCTTCCGCTTGAACCACCTGAAGTGACCGGAAGACGCCAATCGCACCCATAACCCAATGAGCAACATTCCTTCTTTACGTGCGTGCATTCCATGTAGTGTTGGGTTTGAGAAGGGGAAGGGGGAATGGGTACCGATCCAGCGTCTGTTTACGTCTATCTACATATCGACGCCGCATGTTGTGCAGTAGGTTCTCATCGTCTTCCTTTCTTCTCTTTTCCTCTGCGCGCACGACAATCGAAAGAGAGTGAGTCGCTGGTGATCGGCGTCGTCGTCGTCGTCAGCGACAGCGATGGTGGTCGGTGGTGCCACAATTGGCCTTACCTTCTGTGAGCTCCAGCGGCGGCGGTGGGGGAGGAGGTACTGGGATGCCCTTGTCGTCGTACTCGAGCGGCTGGTTGTGGTGGTGGTAGTGGTGGTGGTGGTGATGGCCGTTACTGCGCGGCACATCGGGTGACACGGGTCCGGCGAGCGGGGTCATAATGATGCCCACTGGTCGCGTTGGTCGAGACCGCGGAGATATGGCACGGGGCGAGTTCGTCCCGCCCGCGCCGTTGTGACCACCCACGACGACGGCTGGCACGGGGTTGTAGGCCGACACGCTGCGTCGTAGCGTCCCGGCGCTGATGGGAGGGGGCGGGGGCAGGTTCTCCGGCAGCGGCGGCAGCGGCGGGCGCGGCGAGATCGAGGGCGTGGGCAGCATGGGCGCGCTCGCCGGGTTGTAGGAGGTCTGGGGCCGCACGGCGAGGCGGCCGCCCATGTCGGGACTACAGTTGCCCTTGTTGCGCGCGGACGAGGGCGACGACGGGTCGGGCGCGGGGCTGGTCGATGGGTGGTGGTCGACGTTGCCGTGTTCATCGATGGCCGGGTCGAACTCGGTGTCGAGCAGGGCCTTGACGGTCTGCCGCTTGGACGAGGAGTAGGTGTTGTACTTCTTCTTGCGCTCGCTCTTGCGCTGCTCCTCCTTGAGCCGCTTTTCCTCCTTCTCGCGCCGCTTGCGCTCCTCGATAATGAGCTCGGCGCCTGCTCGCCGCATCTCCTCGAACAGCGACGTCTGCTTGGTCTGTCGGTGGAGCAGCACGAGCTTGTTCTTGAAGAAGAACGAGCAGTCGTTGATCAGCATGCCGATGCACTTGTTGACGTAGGGCACGTCGGCGAAAAGGGTCTCGACCGAGACCGACGACGGGCGCAGGAGAATGGGGCCGAACACGATCGCCAGGTTCTCGGCCGTCATCAGGTTGGACGCGTGGTATTCGGAGATGTGTCGGAGGTGGATCATCAGCGTCGAGATGATCTGCAGGTTCTGCTGTGGCAGCATGTTCAGCAGCCGCGTGATCAGGATCTTCCTGTCCTTATGCTGCGTCGCTGTCGACACAAACAACTCACGATCGTGAGCGTCGTCATCGTCGTCATCGTCGTCATCTTCGTCGTCATCATCCACGGCGACGACGACAATGAACAGAATGCGGAGGTGGTGGCGGTCGTACCGGCAATCCAGCCCGGGTAGAGTTTGGCGGTGAAGACGGGGTCGGCGAGCTCCTTTAGAAAGGCCTTGAGAAGGGAGGCCTGGGTGTGCGGGTTCATGCTCTCGTAGCTCACCTTCTTGCCTGTGCGGTGATCCAAATTTTTGCGTGTGAGAGAAAACAGAGAAGACGACAGGAGAGCGAAGGCGACGAGAGAAGAGGAAGAGGACAGAGGAGAAGAGGGAGAGGGTACCCTGGTTGAGAGCTTCCTTTGTTCGTCGGACTTCGCCCATGTCACCCGGAATACGATAGATGCCCTCGAGGGATGCTGCGAGTAATAAAAATAAAACAAAAAGAAAGGTATACATTAATATCAATAGTGGTTCCCCAGACACCACCTACTACCCAAGGGTAGCACAAGCCTCCTTCTCTTGTATTACGTGGTTGGGGGTGATTGATTCATCATCTTTGCCCTCCCCCATCAAAATCTGATGTCGAACGGTAACGAACTTCGGGTTGCCCAGGAAAGCCCGAAGAACGAAAAAGATGAAAAAACCAAGGCAAAGAGCGAAGGGCGGGGGGGGAGAGAGAGGAGATGATGCAAGGCCCTCGGAAGAGCGCGAGTTCGTCCAATATAGAGGAAAGGAACCATATCGATACAGATGGGAGGGGAGGGGAATGTACTTTGTTTGTTCAGCAGCTCGAGCAGCGCATGGACGAGCTCCACCGATTTTGAATTGATCGTTCCATCAAATGCCTTTGATTTATCCTTATGACCACGGTGGCTGAGTCGCTTCATTGTTCTTCTTCTATCTCCTTCACCCGTTTTTCATCCACCTCGGCGAAGATGATGAAGCAATGGGGGGAGGCAGCAGCAGATCTATCTCAACAAATTAATAAACAACAATCCACAGATCGGCAGTTCGACGTTGGGTCGGCGGGTGTGTCGCACAGACGCAGGTGAACGGCCACAAGGCCCTTCCAACAAAATTAAAGCGACAACCAGCACGCGCCATTGGCGGAATGGCCTGGTAGACAGGACGAAAAACAATTTCCCTATGTTTTCTCTTTTTCACTTTTCGAGGTATAAAAGAGCATCCAGCAATTGATAGATCTGTCACAAATCTGGAATTGGAGAGAGGCACCGGGGATCTTCAACGCATAAAGAGGCGGCACACACGGAGGGAAGAGTGGGTCGTTGGGATGAGCGCGCACAGAAACTCCTACGGGTCGAATTCGCATGGATCGGCCGGTGGGCCATCCACTCCCGTGGATTTGGAGGAGCAGATGATACTGCGCGTGCCCGAGCACATCGCAGTGGAGCTTCGTAAGATGATCAAGCAGGCAGAGGATAGGAACTCCAAGAATTTCGACACCCGAGTGGCGTTCGCCCTTGAATGTACCCCCCCCCCAACGATTCTGCTTTCCTCTCACAAATTAGCACTCCCACTCTCATGCATTTGAGTCTGCACGCCCCCTCCTCACCTTGCATCTTGTGAGATCTCACACCCACCTCGCCCGCTCCAACAGCGACGCCGTTTGGTGGGGCCACGTTTGCGTTCGGGAAGAAGAAGTACGCGGCGTCGCTGGTGAACATGCCTACGGTGATCGAGTCCTACAAGACCAACGACAACTCGAACTACTACAAGAGCGCCGACGTGGGGCAGATGCTGGTGGTGCACGACGTGGAGAAGGGAAAGGGCCGCGCGCGCATCCATACCGACGAGAACGGCACCGTCAACAGCGGTCTGTGCCCGCCGTTCAAGGGCATCAAGAAGCGCTTCCGCCGCACCTACGCCGACAAGGCCGAGGTGGCCGAGGTCGACAACGATCTGTCGCGCATCAAGGGCGGCGGCATGCCCGGCAGCGTCAACATCGAGGTGGTCGAGGAGGACGAGGACGGCGAGCTGCTCGACGGCACGCCACTCCGCGGCCGCGGCAAGGGCGCCGGTAAGGGGAAGGGGAAGGGCGGCGCGGGGAAGGGCGCCGGCAAGGGGAAGGGGAAGGCGAGGGTCACGCTGGCCCTGCTCGACGCTGAAGACGAAGATGACGAAGACGACTACGAAGGTGCGGAGAAGAACAAGAAGAAGCGACGACGGGTCACGAAGAAGAAGACGGTGGAGCCTGTCGCGGACCTCGCGGGCGCAGAGGGCGCCATGGGTGGTGAGCCAGTGAGCGAGACGCCTAGCAGGAAGAAGCCACGCGGAGGCGCCAAGGCGGCGGCGGCGGCGGCAGCAGCAGCGGCGGCTGCGGCAGCGTCGGCAACGACCACGGCGACAGAGGGGGAGGGTGCGGCGAAGAAGGAGCGAAAGCCGAAGCGACGACGAACGAAGGAAAAGGAGGGCGACATGGCAGCGCTGGCGGCGACTGCCGAGCAGCCGGCGGCCAAGAAGCCGCGGAAACGGGTCAGCAAGAAGGCCGCCGAGGCGGCAGCTGCCGCCGCACAACCCGCGGCGATGGACATCARCCTGGCGCTGGAGCTCGAGTCCTCCATGGGCAGCGATCTCCTGAGCCCCGCCACTTCCACGCCRCTCTCTCCACTACCCGTGGCCACGCCGGCTCCCGTGCACGCCACAGGCCACGCCACCACCGTGGCGCCGCCGCCGCTCATGGCGCTGCCGGTCTCCATATCCCAACCCAGGCCTCGAGCCGTCGTGGTCACACCACCAGCGCCGATCTCGTACCAGCCCGAGCCGGTCGCGGCCGCTGCTGCGCCGGCGGCGGTGGTTATGACTCCTGCGCCCGAGCCCGAGCCCGCGGCGGCAGCGCCTGTGGTGGCGGCCGCGCCTGTGCGGTCGGCGGAGGAGCTCGCGAGGCTGGCGGAGCTGCAGACGCAGGAGGCCGCGCTCACCACCGAACTGGCCAACCTCAACAAGTCCCTCGCGCAGGCCAAGGAGTACGCCGTCAAGAGCGTCAACCAGGTCATCAAGGGTCGGTTCGCCAAGCAGGCCGCCGGGCTCGCGGAGAAGATCGCCGCCCAGGAGCAGGCGCTCGAGCAGGTGCAGAGGGAGATCGCCAGCCTCACAGCTCAGTGATCACACACACACGCACGCGCACACACAGTCGCGTCTCTCTGCAATGTATACATGTTCCGCCCTAGTACTGTCGTGGTGGCGTTGGTGGTGCGTTGTGCGTGGTGGTGGTGGTGGCGGTGGCCATGTGGTGGTCCTGGAGAATGTCGTCCTCCTTGAAGTCGCGCAGCATCACCGACAGCCGACGCGTGCGGGTGATGTCCCTCCCCTTGAAGCTCACCGCGCCCTTCCGAATCCCGTGCGCCCACTCATACCGCGCGTCACCCCTGCCACCGCACACGCACACGCACACGCACACGCACACGGTCAAGACAAAGGGACATGGCGGGATTGGAAGGAGGGAGGGAGTACTGCATGATGTAGAAGGTGCCGGGCTCGAGCAGGAGGTGGACCCGCGCCGGGCTCTTCTCGTGGTGGAGCTCGAAGACGCAGGGCGAGAGCAGGCTCAGACCAGCCACCACCCCGCCGGAGAACTTGACGCTGTCGACGTGCGGTTTCATCTCGCCGTCCTGCGTTTCTCGCAGTGTCAGCTGACCGTCACAGCAAAGACGGGGCGGCACGGTCTTACCTCGTGGATGTCGAGAACGTGCACGTGCGGGAAGAGCTTCACCTCGGAACCCTGATCCAGGCTTTAGTGTTGCCGTGTGCCGTGTGTGTCGTGTGCTGTGCGCCGTGTGCCGTGTGCGTTGTGTAGCGGAAAGTGTACAATGGCGTTGGTAAGCCGCTTGATGGTGTGTTGATTCTTGGGCGAGAACTTGAACAGCGATCGCTCGCATTCTCGATAGCCGATGATGACCTGGTCCCAATGCTCTGCAAACGAGTAGCGCTTGCCCTTGAACACTCCCTCCAGCTCTCGCACCATCTCGTCCTGCTCGTCTGTGTCGCGGCAAGTAGTGGTCAGTGCAACGTTGGCCCTACTTTTGCATAAGGCCTTGCACGCGAGTACCCGCAGCGAGAAAACCCGGGAGTACGGTCAGGCCAGCGATCCGGTGAGCATCGTTGATGTACTCCACACACGAATCATCCAGCACGCTACCTCCCTGCCATTAGATTATATTCAACTTATATTTAATCATTTAAATGGTCTGGCAAATAAATAAATAAAATAAAGGGAGTACCTGAGTGCTGCCAGAAAAGAGCCGAGATGACGGGTGGTAGTGAGGCCGCGCTCGCAGCGCCAGTGCCGAACGCACACCACACTGCCTCCGCATGGTTTCCGGGCCCGCTCTGTAAAGAGAAAACATGAGAAATTGGATTTCCTACCAACCAAGCAAAGAAATCATTTTTTCTTCCCGCTTCCCGCTTTTTTCTCCGGCGCGCAAGTTGGGCCGGCAGACATCCGAGATCGTGAGATTTCATCATCTCGTCCCGCAATCAGGCCGCAAAGGAGCAGAAGATGTCGAATCCATCGAACGCGGTGAGGAAGAAGGTCGATCCCAGGATCAGAACGCTGATAGAGAATGGAGTGAAGCAAAAATTCCGCTCCATGTTCGTGATTGTGGGCGATCGCGGCAAGGACCAGGTGGTGAATTTGCACTACATGCTCTCGAAGGCCACGGTGAAGACGCGGCCGTCGGTGCTGTGGTGCTACAAGAAGGAGCTGGGCTTCAGCAGCCACCGTAAGAAGAGGATGAGGCAGGTGAAGAAGAAGATGCAGCGCGGCCTCTACGATCCCGACAAAGATGATCCCTTTGAGCTCTTCGTCTCCGCCACCAGCATCCGCTACACCTACTACTCGGAGAGCCACAAGATTCTGGGTAACACCTACGGCATGTGCGTCCTTCAGGTAACACGCGCGTTCCTCGTCTTCAATTCTTTTGCTCCGCCCCCAGCCGAGATTCGAGATTTAATCGTCATCTGATGATTATTTTTTCCCCCATTTCCTTGTGCAGGATTTCGAAGCTCTCACGCCCAATCTCCTCGCGCGAACGATCGAAACGGTTGAGGGTGGCGGTATCATTGTGCTGCTGCTCAAGACCATGAAGTCCTTGCGTCAGCTGTACACCATGACCATGGTGCGGCTTGTTGCCTTTTTTCCTCTTTTTTTTTGATTTAATTCTTTTATTCACAAGCTGGTCCATGTGTGCTGAAAGACGATCACTCACTTTGACCTCACTGGCTTGTTCTTCTTCTTCTTCTTCTGTAGGACGTGCATGCCCGTCTTCGCACAGAGTCTCGCCACGACGTGACGGGTCGATTCAACGAGCGCTTCCTGTTGTCGCTGGGCTCGTGCAAGCACTGCCTCGTCGTCGATGACGAGCTGGAGATCCTGCCCATCTCCTCGCACTCGCGCAGCATCAAGCCCATCGGCAACCTGTCCGTCGGCGGGCAGGACGTGACCCCGGAGGAGATCGATCTCAAGGAGCTCAAGAACTCGCTGCGGGACACCGAGGTGGTGGGCCAGCTGGTCAACACGGCGCGCACGCTCGACCAGGCCAAGGTGATCCTCACCTGCATCGAGGCCATCTCCGAGAAGTCGCTGCGCTCGACCGTGGCGATCACGGCCTCGCGAGGTCGCGGTAAGTCGGCCGCGCTCGGTATCGCCATGGCCGCGGCCGTGGCCTCGGGCTACTCCAACATCTTCGTCACCTCGCCCAGCCCCGAGAACTTGAAGACCCTCTTCGAGTTCGTGCTCAAGGGATTCGACTGGTACTCACATCAGCCCTCATTCGTGTCGTGTGTGTGTCGTGTGGTGACTAATGTCAAACTTGGCTGTCTACAGTCTGGGCTATGAGGAGCACTTGGACTACGAACTGCTCCAGTCGTCCAACCCAGAGTTCAACAAAGCCATCGTCCGAGTGAACATTTTCCGCACCCACCGACAGACCATCCAATACATCCACCCGCAGGACTACAACAAGCTCGGCCAGGCCGAGTTGGTGGTGATCGACGAAGCCGCCGCCATCCCCCTGCCCTACGTGCAAAAGCTGCTGGGTCCCTACCTCGTCTTCATGGCCTCCACCATCAACGGGTACGCACCGCACCGCGCCACAGCACTCCACCTCTACGCATAACGCTAACACACACACACACACACACAGTTACGAAGGCACCGGCCGTTCGCTTTCGCTGAAGCTGATCGACCAGCTGCGGAAACAAAGCGGAGCCACGAGCGTCACCGACGCGGCGGTGCCCAACAGCTCCGGTCGTCTGCTGAAGGAGCTGCAGATGCAGGTGCCCATTCGCTACGGCTTCGGCGACCCCATCGAGAAGTGGCTGAACGACCTGCTCTGCCTCGACGCCTCCACCGTGCGCAAGATCACCTCCGGTTGCCCGCATCCTTCCCAGTGCAACCTCTACCAAGTCAACAGGTGCCTTGCTCGCCCCGCAGCAGTCTATGTGCTGTGTGTCTGCAGCTCACGGGGAATGGATTTGATTCATTTTAGGGACACGCTGTTCTCGTACCACAAGGCCTCGGAGTCCTTCCTGCAGCGCATGATGTCGCTCTACGTGTCCTCGCACTACAAGAACTCGCCCAACGATCTCCTCCTCATGTCCGACGCCCCGGCCCACTCCCTCTACGTCTTGCTTGGTGCGCACACGTTAAAACACCTTAAGAATGCTACATCACAGTGGGAGAGAATTGCTCACATTTCTCTGTCCAACAGGCCCTGTCGATGAAACACAGAACTCGATGCCCGAGATCCTGTGCGTGGTGCAGGTGTGCCTCGAGGGCGAGCTCAACAAGCAGACCGTGAAACTCAACCTGTCGCGCGGCAAGCAGGCCGCGGGCGACCTCATCCCGTGGACTATGTCGCAGCAGTTCCAGGACGACGATTTCGCCTCCCTGTCGGGCGCGCGCATCGTGAGGATTGCCACCCACCCGGACTACCAGCGGGTACGCCCACACCATCCCCAAACCATCGCAACCAAGTTCGGCAATACTGACGTTAACACACACACACACACACACAC
>CDFN01058089.1:3062-14277 GCA_000826445.1 Acanthamoeba quina | reverse complement strand
AACAAACAAAAGTTGGGATAAATAGTGGTGGAGCCAACGTTCTAGAACGGCTTCTTGTGTGTGAGCAAGGTGGAGCGGAACGTGGCGCCGGGCATGTAGTTGGGCCTGTGGTTCTCCTCCTCCTTTCTCCTCTCCTGCACCAGCTTCTCCACCATCTTCTCGAGGGCCTGCACCACTTGCTGGGCCTGAAAGAGGTAGGGGCGGTTAGGGTGGGCACAAAGAGGTGCGTGCAACGGGTGATAGGCTGCTGGGTGGGCGCGTACATGGGGTGTGTTGAAGACGAGCCGCTGCGGGTTCATCAGCGAGCCGGCAACTACGCCCAGAGCGTCGTTCTTCGCCGACGACCAATTCGAGATGGCTGCGCACACGAACAATTCGGGCGTTGGTGTGTTACGTGCGTTAAACTCAGTGCTACGGCGGTGTGCGCGTGGGAACGAAGAGGGGGCGGGAGAACTTACCCTTGAAGGTGGCAATCGCCAACGGCTCCTTTTGCGGGAGTCGCAGAATGATGAGACCTTCGCGACTGACGCCAATCGCATTCGTGCCTGGGTATTGCTTGTTCTGCTCCACAAGAAGTGAAAGAAGTGAGCCAAGGGGGGGGTCCAGGCGCGCCAGATCTAGTGCCCGAGATAGTCGACTATCAATGAAGGAGGGAGAGATAGGGCACCTCGCAGAAGAAGATGGTGGCGCCGTAGTACTTCCACCTCCTGATGGTGGCGAGGTAGAGCTCCTCGGCCATCTGCACGGACATGCTCTTGTCCAGATCCTCGAACTCGTTGAAGATCGCCAGCAACCACTCGGTCTCCGCTTTCCTGTTGCGTGTGCGTGCGTGCGTGCGTGCGTCGTTGGCCATCAAGAACCGGTGCGCGCGGGAGGTGCTTGCGGTACATTTGTAGGGCGAACGGGGGCAGGAAACGGACGGCCTGCATGAACTCGTTGTTCTTCGTCGCCATCGAGGCGCGGCCTCGGTCCTTGACCGTGCGCGACACCTGGATGAAGTACTGCAGCGCCGACAGGTACGCAGCCTGATCGATGCCCAACACACGCGAGAGAGAACGAGTCAGCCGATTGTCAAGTCTCTCCCCCCCCCAATAGCAGTCCGCAGCTGTTCGGGTCAAGTGCGCACCTCGCCTTCGGTGACGGGGTGCTTGCCCGAGTTCACGAGAGCGATCGCCTGTGTTGCATCGGACGCGTTGAAGTGAGCTGACTGGCCATCTCGACAAAGTCCCACAGCAAAAATAAATAACAATAAATTGGGGTACCTGGTGGCACAGCAGATGGTTGGCGATCGGGTCCGCGAGTTCGTTCTGTGGGTTGAGCGACATCGACTCCTACATACCAAGTTTTTTGTTATTGTGTGAGTGATGAGGATCACACGCCAGGGCCTCGAACAACACGAGAGAAGGAAACTGGCAAGGCAAGGCGTCATCTGGTACCTGGAATACGAAATGGAGGGCCTCCTTGCTCTTGGGGGGTGTCATGAGCTCGAACTTGGCCATGATGTCGCAGATGCTGTCGCGCTCCAGCAGCAACGTGCCGACAGCTGTGTGCGCGTGTGCGACGAGTGGTCAGCCGTTGGTTCCAACTCTCTCTGTGTATTGTGCGTGCGTGTGTGCGTGTGCGGTGGTGCGTGGGTGGATACCTCCATTGAAGCGCAGGGAGGCGGACTGCTCAGTGCCCAGGAAGCCATAGAGCTTCCAGTCCCGTTTCGAGAGCGCCTCGGGCGTGAGCCTGAAGTCCTTGATCAGCTGCGACGTCGTGTCCTGCACCGTGGCCGCCATGTCCACCAGCACCCCCTTCGTCGCCGTGTCGAGGGTCCACACGCGGACCTGCAGCGGGTTGCCCAGCTGTGCGCCGATGAAAACAGTTTAGCTCAGCTCAGCGATCCGAGCGTTGCCGTCCGCGGTGTGGAACGGTACCCGAATGGCCGCGAACTCGACCTGCGAGGGCGCAAAGTGGCGCGCGCCGGCGGCTCGCAGACGATCGAGCCGGCCCACGCCTGCGGCTGCCAGGCGCGACAAGTCCTGTCGCGTTTTTGATCGACCACACAACACAGCGCACTCGTGCGTCAGCTGCAAAAAGAACGAAACGAAATGAAAGAGAGAAGCGCGAGGTAACGTACCTGTGCGATCTTCTCGTTCTTGCAGTCGTCCGGCGTGAGCTTGGTGTGCAGGTGCAGGAAGTCGAGCAGGTAGGGGCCGAGCGCGCGCGAAGGGTTGAACAGACCACAGCAAATCGAGATCAGTTCCAGTCCCTTCACCTGGCTCGCCCTGTGGTGCGCGTCGGTTGGCCGGGAGCGAAAGTGGGGGGGGGGAAGAGAGAGAGAAAGGCTGAAGCTGGTGACGTGGAAAGAGCGGGCGTACGGCTTGGGGTTCTTGTTGGTCTGCCTGAGCATTTGGCAGAAGACCTCCTCCCTAATGTTGGGCCTGTCGATGCCGGGCTGACAGATCTTGGTCATCAACTCTGTGGGATTGCATTACACCACGCACACGCACACGAAGACAATGTAAGTTGAGCCTACAACGTGGTGTGTTGTGGGTTGTGTGTTGTGTGTGGTACCGTAGGGGGACTTCTTGGAGGGATAGTCGCCCATGTACTGCATGATGAGAACGGAGATGTCGATCACGATCTTGACCGAGGCCTCGTCGAGCCCCTTGTGGAGCGGGCACTTGAGCGGGCTGTCGGAGTAGGTGGTCAGGACGTCGGCGGCCGTCGTGCCCGGCTTGGGGTTGATCTTCTCCTCCTTGGTGAGCTCCTCGATGTTGAAGAACTTGGTCGCGTATTCGGCGAGCGGGTAGCGCTTGACGTTGCTCGACGGTGCGTACATGGTGCGCACCCGAGGGTCGGTGCTGTCGCCCAGGCCGCCACTCGGGGTGTTCAGCTGCTGATAGTAGGCCCGGCTGTTCATGCGCGCCACGCCCTTCATCTCCGTGGGCTTGGCCACACCGCCTAAGCACATCACACAGCACGACGCGACACGTAGCACGACATGTCAGCATCGTTGATTGTCAACCTCGCCGCGTGGCTTGTTGGCTCAGCGAAACGCACCGCTCTGTTCGCTTTCGTCGCTGCTGGCCAGCCCTCCGTTCTACATCGGGTGAGCGGGGGGGGGGTGGGATGGAGTGAGCCAACACGTGTGTGCTTGTGTGTGTGCGTGTGCGTGTGTGGTGTGTGTGCAGCACCATGAGCCGCTGTTTCAGGGATGGCGCTCGCGGCGAGTCGGCGTAGTCCTTGCCGGTGCTGCCCGGTTTGAGAATGAGGACCTCCACGTTGTCCTTGGGGAACTGGCCGACCTTGTCTGTGCTCGCAGCACCGCGAGAACGAAAGAAAAGAAGAAACACGCAATTATAGCGGTGTGTGTGTGTGTGTGTGAGAGAGAGAGAGAGTGACGCTGATGACACATGATGTCTGCTGACGGCTTACCTTCGATTTTGCCCTTCCACCATCCGGAGGCGTCCCTGGAAACGATGGTAATGATCTCGCCCTTGTGGAACGAAAGAAGGCTCCGGTCCCTCGGCAGATAGTCCACTGTAGCCCGCGCCACCCTGTTGTTGACAACAATCGTCGTTCACCCATAAAGAACATGAGCCTCAACCCACACCGCCCAAGCAAACTACGTACGAAGAATCCTCTCGCAGCCAGAACATGTAGTCCTCCATGATGCTGGCCATTTCGACTCCCTGAGAGCATGAGCGCGGTGAACAAGCGACTCAAAAGCATTGCACGTCCCAGGCCTTTCGACACACGAGAGTGGGGGGGGTACCTCCAGGGTGAGGAATTTGATAGACCCCATTTCGGCCCTGGTGGTGAGGGTGCAGGAATTGACGGTGAAGCTGATCCCGCACACGTCCCAGTAGGGAATGCGCCGCAGTTTTTGCCTACCAGGCGGTACGGTGAGTGGTGCGGCCCGCATGTGTGGAGGGTGGGGGGCGAAATTACTGGGAGGCGGGATCGTAGATTGACAGCCCGGGGATGCCGATGCCCACAATGCACTCGTCGGGTAAGTCCAGATCCGACGTCTCCAGCTTCACCGAGCGGAACACGCTCTGCACGCACGCACGACACAGGATTGTGTGAATTGAGTAACTTGGCGCGTTTGAAGCAAAGAGGAATCGTGGGGTGGGGGTATAGTCGAACCAGTCCGTAGAAGGGCAGTTCTTTCGCCAGTCTCAGATACTGGACGAGAATGTTGTTGTCATCGTCCTTGATTGTTTTTTTTGAGACATGCAACATCAGTATACTTGACCAAGCAAACACAGAACACACGACACACACACGACATCTCTGGTCTTCGAAGAATAACAGGCGTGTACCATCTTCATCCTCTTGATCTTTGCTACTTCGGTTTCGATGAGGATGCCCCACTCACCAGCAGACTTGGTGGCCATGTGTGCCGGCGGCACCAGCGAAGGCATGCTACAGACGACCGGGTGCGGCGAGGAGAAAGAAGTTCAGCATCCACAACCCGCACACCGGACAAACAGAGAATCGCGCGAGCAGTGCTGGTGTTCGAGAGCCGTACATGCTGCTCGGGTTGGTTGCGAGGGTCTGGTGCGCGCTGTCAATGATCACCTTGGCCGCAGCAAGCCCCGCGACGTCGCTCTCGCGGATCGGCAAGCGCTCACTGTCGACGCACACGACAACACCATGGTTGGCCATCAGCAAAAAAGAAACCTATGTTGTGTGCGTGTGTGTGTGTGTGTGTGTGTGTGTGTGTGGTACCTGAGGATGTAGCTGTGAAGCTGGAACACCTCGAGTCTGTTCTCAGAGGGATCTTCGGAGAGGAAGGCGGGGTCGAGCCACATCTTCTTCTTCAAGAACAGCTTCACCTCGAGGCCGTACTTCTCGGCCTTGGACAGGATGTCGGCAATGAAGTCGTTGGGTGCAAGGCTCCGCTCTAGTTGCGTTGGATGTGTGTTAGAAACAGAACGAATCACTGGGATGAGCATGGCGGAAGATCAAAGTTAAGCCGTACCGAGCTTGCTCGCAGGGTAGACCTCGTAGATGGCGAACTCCGAAGGGTCGTTCAGTCGCACGGCCTTGGTGGTAAGCGGCGTGAAGACATCGGCGGCCGTGGACACTGGGTCGATCTGGACCGCCGCATCGCTGCCGCTCGGCAGCGTGAACCAGACCCGCATCTGTCTTCGCTCCTTGTTGGCCTCGAACTCGAGCATGGACGGGGGGTACTGCCGGTTCTCCTTCTGCCTGACGCGGTAGGCCAGCAGCTTGAGCTTGTCATAGGCGTAGCGCGCGAATGCACCGACATCCGTAGGAATCGCGGCGGCCTCGAGCAGGAAGGAGCCCAGGTACGGGAGGAAGGCGTCGGTCGGCGGGAAGACGCCGCAGTACGCGGCTAGCACCTCCCACGCACGCAGCGTTCCCTCCCTGCGGGAATTAAGAAAGAACGAAGACGAATAGGTATAAGAACGAAGAAAGATGAAGTCAAAGAGGAGAAGAAGGAATGCCATACTTGGAGGAGTTGAAGGTGGCCTGCTTCATGACCTGGGCGTAGATTTCGTTTCTGAAGGCGGCGGGATGCGCAATACCGGCCACGAAGATGTCCTTGAGAACGGGGTAGCCCTCCTCGCCGTCGATGAAGCGGGTGAGCTTGCGGAAGAGCGTCAGCGACAGATTGACGTAGTTCACGCTGCTGGTCTTGTGCAGCGGGAAGTCCAGTTTCTGGCACAATCCGAAAACGAACACAGGTGAGAACAAGTCACAGGAGTGATGCTAACAATGATGATGGATGACGGAGAAGAAGGTTCACACCTTGGAGTAGGCGCAAATCTGCTGCGTTGAGAAGGACCTCTGCCGGCGCAGCGAGATGGCGCTCTTGCGCTTCATCATATTGAAGTTGGAGCGAGCATACTCCTCGAACGAGTATTTGAGCATGTCGGCCGAGCTCACGATTTCGGGAATGTCCCTGCGCCATTCACACACCTTCATCAGCACTTAAGCTCACTCGAGTGGCGCGGAAAGAAGGTGTCGTACTCGATGCCTTCCTTGCGGTGCATGGGCGTGTGCTGTTTGTTGAGCTGCAGCTTCTCGACGACGCGCCGACGCAGGGAGGCCACGCGCGGGGAATCATACTGGGCAGCCGGTTTGGTCGGCTGCAGGTACTTGTTGAGGCTCGAGGCGTAGAGCACCTTGTCGGCGTCCTGGCCCGTCTCGGTGATGGCTTCCATCGCGTCAGTCTCCAGCACGATGTCGGGCAGCCTGTTCACCTCGAACAGCACCGAATCGGCCTCTGCGGGCACCGCCTCGGCCTCGCTCCTGAGCGTCCCGTCGTTCTGCATTCGGCGCATGGTCCCGGACCCGCTGCTCTCCTGCCGCCGCTTCTCCTCGGCCTCCCGTGCGCGTCGTTGCTCCTCCTCGCGTCGCTTGGCCTCCTCCCTCCTCCTTCGCTCGTACTCGGCCTGGCGCATGTCGTAATAGATCCTACGCGCGATGATACCACGAGCGACTGCGCGGCCGGCCGCGTTTGTTAGCTGATCCACGTGTAGTAGTGTGTGTTGTGCGTGCGTGTGCGTAACAAGGCTGTGGGCTGTGCGTACAGGCTTGCACTTTGATGGCGGCGGCCTTGTAATTGCGGTAGTAGTTGCGCACCCATACCATGCGCCACCTGCACAAGAGCAAGAGCTGCTGGGTGAGAACCACCTTCTTTTTTTCCAACACTGGCAGGCCAGGGCGACGAAGGAGCCGCACCAGCTCTGGATCAGGATGACCCGTCCGCGTAGGGCCTTGCCCTTTTCTTCTTCGAGGCGATTGTACTGTAGGTCGAAAGAAAGGCGAGTTATGAACAGTACACCACTGGCGCAATGTGCGATGAATGGAACCCACCTGCCCGTCCTTCAAGAAGACTTTGGTTCGGCCCACTTGCCAGGCATCGCCGGCCGGAGCCCCCATTCGATTCATGATGTTGGCGCACGTAGCCAGCGCATCTCCCTATAGAGAAGAGCAAGCAGTACAAAAAAGAATGGAGCACAAGTAAGAAGGCCGAAGCCTCTGGCGATGTTCCACGAGAGATATGTATATACACGAGACCAGCGACAGATGGGCGAGTGGGTACCGCAGCAGGTCGTGTGCCGGTAAAGGGCATCAACACGTGATAGCGGGCGAGGAACTCCTTGGCGGGGAAGCGAATGGGGAAGCCCATCCTCCTGATTCGGATCGTCTCCATCATTCCGGCGTATCTGCATTGCGCCCCCCCCCCCGGTAAGTAAGTACGAAGCAAAGCGGAGGGCGGAAGCCGCCGGTGGGTGAATAAAACACAGACCTGAGCTGCGCCAGCACCATCTCATCGTCGAAGACGCCAGCCTGCTTCAGGGTGTTGGGCTTGATGCAGCGGACGTAGTGAGGCGACGTCGCGCCCAGCGTGGCCATCAACTCGTTCAATTGATTCTATACAATTTGTTATCACACACATGAATGGATCGTGTTAGTAGGGTGTGTTGACTGAGTCATGGCAAAGGCGCGTGCGGGGGGGGGAGGTGTGTGTGGAAGGAACCTTGAATATGGTGCCCACGGTGGCGGCCTTCTTGCCCGACTTGGAAGAGTCGAGGTCGTTGGCGACGGGCGTGAAGACGGTCTTGATCAGGTCCACCGAACTGTTGTGGAGCAGCCGCACCAGATCCTCCGGCAGCGTGTCCTTGTTCTTGTCCAGGAAGCCCGCCACCTCGTAGGCCACCTCTCCAGCATAGTGCTTGATGACGAAACTGGTGCGCGACTTTTTGGGCATTTCGAACTTGTTGTGCTTGCCGTGGTTGGTGGAGAGCTTGCCGAGGAAGGTCAGATCGGTGGCCTTCGGGAACCGGCACTCTTCGTCCAGCAACGCAATGATGCCAGGCGGCCTGTGCCAGGTACGACGTCAGCACGGCTGGCCCAGCGAAAAATGAATGTGGGATTACGTGAGCTTCACCTGATTTTCTCGATGAGGTCGATGCAGTCCTGGTTGTCGTTGTAGACCACAGCTGCGACGTCGATGCCCTCTGCTTGGTACTCCTAAGGACATGGACCACGTTTGCATCGCGAGTGAGTCGCAACCGACTACCGAACTGATCGGCTGAGGGAGTATAGTGTTCTTACCTCCTGCTCCAGCTTGAAGATGGTGACGTTGAAGAAGTTCTGGAGCTTTTCGTTGGCGAAGTTGATGCACATCTGCTCGAAGCTGTTGACCTGCAGAGAACGTACCACAAGTCGTGAGAAAAGAGTGTTTGGCAAGCCATGTCGCTCATGCATGACCAAAATGAGGAGAGAGTCGACAGCTCAGGCACCTTGAAGTTCTCGAAGCCAAAGATGTCGAGCACGCCAATGAACGATTTTGTCTGCTTGGGCTTGTGGATGACCCGGTTGATCGACTCCACGATCCAATCGAACATGTAGCTGTACACGGCCTATATGTCGACACCAAATCAACACGCCATTGAGACGTCAACTGAAGTGCGCCATTTGACCAGTAAGGGAGCAGTGTGGAGACCTTGGCCAACGCGTCTCGGGTGTCCGTGGCTTGTTCGGGTTTGAGGTTGAGCATGATCTTCTGGCCTGAGACGGACATGGCCCGCGTGGTCAGTGCGCTGTTGAGCGCGTCCGCCTTGACGCCCAGCAACTTGGCGACCACCTCCAATTCTGTGTGTGCGCGCCCATCGTTTTCGTCAGTAATGGCGTCGTTCCACCAACATCACAGGGCGAGGCGTGTATGTGTCACACGACGCGGATTGCATTACCCTTTGTGTTCACCACCTTGGACGCTTCGCCGCCCTCGAACGTGATGTTGCCCAGGCGCAAGATGGCCGAAAGCGTTCTGAACATCTGCTCTTCCGTAGCGGTGGGTATGTCCAGAGCAGACAAGGCCATCTGGGAGACGCAAGAGAGGTCCGATGGGGGAGATATATGAATATATGCGGAGGAGAAAGCGCAACGTGCGGGAGTACGTACGCGCAGACGTTCAAAATCCTGCTCGTCGTGGATGTTCGAGACCGTGTGACATCCGCTCTGGTTAAGGTAGTGGTAATCCTCAATAGAAGGCAGAATGGACCAGGTCTCTGTGGTGCCGCGTGTGGATACAATGTTTAGAGGGAGAGGTAATACTTGGTGTCACAGGTCGCACCAATGATAATGACACACACACACACACACACACACACACATACACACACAAAGAGAGAGATCGCACCTCGCTCGCTCGGAGAGCAGCCTTTGAGCAGCTGGTAGAAAACATGGTAGTTGCGCTCTCCCTCTGATTGTGACACCAGACGCGACTGAATGCCAACAAAACAGTGTCAGCCTCCCACACATCACCACCATAGCCATAGCACCATCGCGTAGGCTCATCGTCATCATTAACTCCAACGTACCCTCTCCAACAAGTCTGTGCGAAAATGAAGCAAGCGAGAGCAGTGTAAGCAAGCACTTCAACCTGACGAGTCAGAATAAGAGAGGAAGGTGGCGTGCAGTTGATGATTCTTGCTCCCACGATTTGCCCGCTGGCCCCGAAGTGGATCTCGATAAACTTGCCCTGTGGTGGTGCATAACGCGCAGGCCGAGGAAGTCTTACGTCAGATGCTGCATCGGTGGTTGGACATGTAGAGTGGCACAACGTACAAAACGAGAGCTGTTGTCGTTTCGCACGGTCTTGGCATTACCAAAGGCCTCAAGCACGGGACTGAAAGCATCAAAGAGCGTTAATCGCGTGCAACCGTGCAAAGCATCCCACACCCATGCCGCACCTGGACTCCAGGATCATCTGTTCGACCTCCGAGTGGCGGTTGGTTCGGGCAGCCAGGTACTGTAGGATGAGCTTGGTGGCTTCCGTCTTGCCGGCTCCGCTCTCTCCACTGCACGTGCACAGAGCAAGGCCGTTGGTAAGACAGCGAGCTCATCTGTGCAAGTGGTTGTTTGCAGGGGGCGAGTCATACCTGATAATGACCGACTGATTGGCTGAGTCCTCGCGCATGTCGTGGTAGCAGCTCTCGGCCGTGGCAAAGATGTGGGGCGGTGGGCGGATCGAGCCTGCCGCCCGGCCGATGTACTCACGCACCACCTCCTGGCTGTATATGGGGAGCTCCCGGTAGGGGTTGAGCGATACCAAAATGGAGCCTGTATTGGTCTGAGAAGACCAAAAGAAGAAGAAGATGATGATGAGGATTGAAAGATGATGATGTGCTAAAGATCTTGGGCGCAGAAGGAGGCGACGAATACGTAGATGAGGTTCTTGGTATAGCGTAGCTTCAGGTTCTTCAGAATCGTCTCCTCCGACAGATTGCCCATCTTGATCATGTCATCGATTCCGGTGTTCGAGAGGTTGACATCGCTCACCGTATCGTCGCGTTCCAGCATGATGGTCGTGAAAGAACGCCTCTCGCGAGGGGCAACCTAGAAAAAGAGTGGCAAGCCTTGGCAACGACAGAGAGATGAGCGCGTCTCTTGATGCAAAAGAGATGGGGGGGGGCTGGCGCCTTCTCCTGCTTTTTGAACCAAGCCTGACCAGCTCTGTTAGGGTCACCTTAGGTCCTCCCCACAGATGGGCAGGTGCCGCGCCAAAAAGGAAAGCGGTACCTAAAAGCGGCATGATACGCCAAATCGGCGAACTAACGCCCGTTGTGACCGTACCGTGCCCAAAAGGAGAGAATCGGGCAATTGGGGAAGGGGAATGACTGACACAGTGAATTGGTTGGTTTTCATTTCCATACCTCAGTACTGTCTAGGACTAATCGCCAAACCAAGCATCCACTTCACCTGAGGTGGAGGCTACATCCTGTGAAGCGTGAGAGAGGACCGTGGCAAGGCCTGGCGATGAAGGAGACTGCGCGCACCTTTTCATCCGTCGTCGACGCGCTCATTTGCCGTCTGGCTGGGCAGCCGTGCTGGGCGGCGGGGTCTCAGCGGATGGTACAGGCACGGTGGGGTGGATCGCCGTCGCGCCAGCGGCTGGGGCGCTCGAGCTCGCTGGTGGGAGGCCGGGTCGTGGGGCACCCGGCAAGGAAACGGCAGTAGGAGTAGAGGAAGGAGCTGGTTTTGGTATAGCTGCTGGTGTGGGCGCCAATGCCGGTGTGTGAGTTGGTGCCAACGTGGGCGCTGGTGCTGGTGTGGATGTTGATGTGGCTGCTGGTGCCGGTGCCGATGTTGGTGCCGGTGTAGGTGTGGACGCTGATCTGGACGCTGGCGCCGGTAAGGGTGCCGATGTGGGTGCCGGTGTCGACGTGGGTGCCGGTCCCCC
>CDFN01058075.1:0-13771 GCA_000826445.1 Acanthamoeba quina | reverse complement strand
GTCCAGCGGGCCGAGAAGACCTTGCCGATGTCGGGGAACGGCGCCCAGATGAACCACTGGAAGTTGACCTGCAAGTCCACCCTGGGCACGGCGCGCGTTAGCGACCACCATATGGACAAGCGCGTGAAGGGAAAAGCAAGGCGTCAGGTACTGGGTGTGCGCGGGCGGACCCTGGAACTGGGTGTTGTTGAAGTACTCGCCCAGCAGGCCGTTTGTCACGTTGGAACCGCCCGACAGGCGCGGGAACGAGGTCTGGAAGACCGAGCCCGAGGGCCTCACCGCGACCTTTGCCGCCGGCGGAAAGAGGTGGCGCGGCCGGACGATCTGCGTCTCGTTGTCCTGCAGCACGCCCGAACCCCTGGTGGCCGCCAGACCAGCTATCAGTCAGGGCAACCACGGTGTGGAATGTGAACGGGCGTGTAGTACCAGACGTGGTAGATCTCGGCCTGTGGCACCTTGGCGCTGATGCCGTCGAGCGTGGAGATGAAGTTGTTCTGCACGCCTGCACCGGAGTAGTCGCCCAGCTGCAGGACGTCGGCGCTCGGGCCGATGAGAGCAATGGTGCCCACCGACTAAGGAGGGACAGAGTAGAGCCCCGCGGGTTATTAACTGTCCGCCTGACGTATCACACATCTGGGTAAGGGGTGTTGGGCGCACCTTGGGCAGAGGCAGAGCGTTGTTGCTGTTCTTGAGAAGAACGATGGCCTTGCGGCCAGCCTCGAGCGCGAGCTCCTGGTGCGCGGGGCAATTGACGACTGCCGGCACGAGCGAGGGGTCTACACAGCACGTGACAGGGTACAGAGCACAGGGTCAGCCGAGCTGCAAAGAGCTATGGCATGATGGCCAAGAGTAGAGGCGAGACCGGTCATGGGATCGTCGAAGAGTCCGAGCATCATCTTCACGCGCAGCAGATCGGCGACACGGTCGTCGAGCACCGCTTCGCTCAGCTGACCGGAATTGACGGCCAACAGGACGATCGCGTCCCACACCTCGTGCGGGAAGTCGTAAAACTAAAGCGCAGATAAAATGTCAGAATTAGCTGATGCCAATAGTGCCCACGACACACGAAACGACACACGTACTTGCATGTTTCCGCCGGCCGTGAGGAACTGGACGATTGCGTCAAGTGGCGACGCGGCCGTGTGGTGCGTGGTGTAGAGCATGCTAACCGCCCCCAGATCGGAGAGCACAAAACCGTCGAATCCCCATTGCTGTTGGGCCAACATTGCGGCGCAGCGGTGAGGTCAGGGCCAGACTCCATCTGCGTGCCGCTCAGGGGTAGTGGCGTACTGTTCGCAGGTGGTCGTAGAGCAGATCTTCATTACACGCGTTGGGGATGCCATCGATCTCCGAATAGGCGGCCATGATGCCTCGCGCTCCGGCCTCCATCACCGCAGCCTTGAACGTGGGCAGGAACAGGGTCTCCAGATCGCGCGGGCCAAGGTGGGCCGGCGCAGTGTTGAGCCCGCTCTCGGGAATGGAGTGCGCGGCGTAGTGCTTCGGTTCAGCTGCGATCATGATTACATCCCTCATCAGAGGCGGTCCGAAGTGAAGATAGCAACGAGTGGGGTCAAGGAAGGTGGCGACGAACCAACGACCGAGTGGTTTGTTGCCAGCGACGTGTGCGGGTCCGTGCCGCCCTGGAGCCCGGACACCATCGCCACGCCGAGTCGGGAGACGTGATAGGTGTCCTCGCCGTATAGCTCTTCGATCCTGCGCACGACGCCATAGTAAGCCTGGCCAGTTAGGAAGTGCTGTCTCTTGAGTGGCTCTCAGACTCAGTCAGACCTGCCCCATCGCGGTTCATAGCCGATGCCGAGGACGGGCGCAAGGCAGAAGCCGATGCCGTAAGCGCGGGCCTCGGCGGCGATCGCCCGGCCCACACGGTGCACGAGGTCGGTGTCCCACGTCGCACCCATCGCATTCGATTGCGGAAACACTGTCGTGATTTGGAAAAACCCGTGAGTGGAGAGAATGTAGCGCTGTCGCTCAGGAACACGGTCTTAGTTCAAAGACGCACCTGTATGCCCCGACTGAGGGTTCAGACAAAACTCAGCGTTAGCCAGCGACACACACACACACTCACACAACACACAACCCACGCACACACGCAGAGAGCAGTGGTCTGTCGTACCTGCAGGAGGCCGTGAAGGCACTCTTCGATAAAGAGGAAAGGGATGCCGAGCCGCGACTTCTGCTTGGCCCACTGCTGGA
Organism: Acanthamoeba quina; assembly: GCA_000826445.1. NCBI lineage: Eukaryota > Discosea > Longamoebia > Acanthamoebidae > Acanthamoeba > Acanthamoeba quina. The sequence goes on along the minus strand of CDFN01058075.1, from coordinate 11,557 downwards.
GGAGGTTGATCTCCTTGGCCGTGTGCGGGTAGAAGTCGTGCACCGCGCCGCCCGCACCCAGGGACCAGGCGCGCTCGATACGATCCCAGTCCAGCTGGCCGGCGGTCACGATGTCGTTGCCCGAGTAGAGATCCAGCTGTCGCGCCTGTTCGCACCAGGCACCAACCATGACAAAGCTCAACGTTGTAAGCCGCAGGGAACGCAAAAGAGTAGAAGGAGGAGGAGCCACCTTGTCGAGAAGAGTCATGTTGGCTATAATGGCACGGATCCGCGCTTCATCGACACCCTGCGGCAGTGCGCGAAGATTAATCTTTCTGAGCGAGGTGAGAGGACGGACGAGCCAAATGCCAACAAACCTTCGCAGCAACCAGGGCGACCCACACTAAGAGGGCCAACCCACAGAGGACAACAAGCCTCCTGGCCATCTTGCGTTCCTTGCTTCCACACAGTTGTTGAAAAAGAAAAGAAGAGAAATTGTCGAGGAAAGCAATTTCTTCTCTTGATACTCCGCACATTCGACCAATGGGAGAGGGCGACCGAAACACGTGGAAACCTTGCAACCCACCAAAGTGAAGGCCGAAGAAGGAGAACGAAGGCAGACGAAGCTTCATGTCCCTGCCGTCAAAGAAAGAACTAGGTTCGTCTGGCCCTTGTCATGAGTTTGTGCGTGTGAACTGCTAATCCCTGGTGCAGCGGTGGTGGGTGGCGCTACTGCTACGGCTGCAGTGGCGGCGCCGGTTGCGGTCTCAACAACAGTGGGGCTACTGGGCTTTGGCACTGGGGGCATTACGGCCGGTACATGGGCTGCCGGCTTCATGGCTAGCTACGGTTCGCCTGACCTTCTTTTTCAAACTCACCAGCCACGTACGCTTGTGGACTGTAGTGCATCTTCTCATGCGCTCAGCTTGCTCATGCAATGCAGGTGGCGCAGTGGGATCGGGCAGCGCGTGTGCCGTGCTGCAGAGCGTAGGCGCGGCTGGCCTGGGCGTGGCGGGCGTGGGTGCCTTCGCCGCGGTAGGCGGGGTGGCCGTGGTGGGCGCCTGGGGTACATACAAAGGCGTGCGTGGTACCGCGCGCGCAACAAAGGCGAGCTCTCCCTGCCGCTGCTTTGTAAGAGGCACCAACAAAGAAACACTTTGCACCACGCACGAAGAGCATGCTGCAATGTCGCGCCCCACAGATGGCCGGCCTACGGCTGGTGCTGGCCTCGGCTTCTCCTCGGCGTCGTCAGATACTCGCCGAATTGGTTTGAGGCCTTCCAGCTTTCTTTAATTTAACATTAAATCGATCAATCTGATTTGATTCTGTGCAGGGCCTGGACGTGGAGGTGGTGGGGTCACGATTTGAAGAAAATCTCGACAAAGAGAAGCTCGGCCCCGTGCCCTACGTAACTGCCACCGCGCTCGGCAAAGCCAACGAAGGTCGCCACTACCACTACCCCACCACCCCTGTCCTTGAGGGCACTAGAACACTAACGTGGCCCGTGTCTACAGTGCACGAACGACTGAAGGGCGAGGCCAAGGACATGGACYTGATCATCTCGGCCGACACCATCGTTGTGCGAGCCTCAGCYTTGCATGMGCGTACTCATGCGSGATGTATCACTGTCATCCTCTCATCGTCGTCGTCTGCCGCATGTGGTAGGTGTTGGAGGACAAGATCTTGGAGAAGCCCTCGTCCGAGGACCACGCCCGCGAGATGCTGCGCCGGCTGAGCGGCAGCACACACACCGTGCACACGGCCGTCGTGCTTCTCCTCCCCAAGCAGCAGCAGCAGCAGCAGCAGCAGCAGCAGCACAGTACAGAACCTGCGGCGCTCGTGCGAAGCTTTCACGAGTCCACGCAGGTGACCTTTGCCGACCTCAGCGACGAGATGATCAACGCCTACGTCGCCACCGGCTCGCCCATGTACTACATCTCGTCCCTTTATATCTCGACGACGACTAACGATAACGATAACGACGACGGTGGTGGCATGGGCAGGGACAAGGCGGGTGCGTACGGGATTCAGGAGGTGACCGGCGGTTCGCTGATCCGCGGCATCAACGGGTGCTACTACAACGTCGTCGGCTTCCCGCTCCACCGCTTCTGCACCGAAGTCCTCGGTCTCCTCGACCACAAGCTGCTCTAACCCAGGCGGTGGGCGAGACCAAGCCAAGCTGTTGTTGCGTTATTGGCCCTCGCGGCCTTGCGTCTGTTGCGAGATCGATGAACACGAACACGAATGGTGAACGACATCCGCTCAGCTCAGCTGGTGCGTGGCGGATGACTTGGCGGGCTTGCGGGTGGCGGGGAGCAGCTCGAGGTCGTGGTAGACCTGGGTCCACAGCCGGGCCTGCTCGCGGAACTCCTCGAGGCCGCCGGCGCCGATGTCCTCCGTCTGCGCCAGCGCGCTCTGCATGAAGGCCGAGGGCTCGCCCTTGGGCGCCCGAATGAAGAACTCCTGGGCCCTCCTTCGTCGGCCCTGTAGAGCATGTTCGGTGAGTTTGTTGTGCGTGTGCGTGTGCGTGTGCGTGTGCGTGTGCGTGTGCGGTGGTGCGTGTGTGGTGCGATGCATACCTTGTTCTGCTTGCGGAGGATCTTTTCGAGAGGGTGGGCGCGCGGCTTGGGAATGGCCGGGTTGAAGCCCACGGTCTCGAACTGGAACGCCTTGTAGAGCGCCATGGGCTCTGACTTGGCCGCGGGCGACACACCGCCCGGAGCCTGCACCGGTTTGGCTACACACACAGTCAGCACACGCTGCTAGTTTGATTCTTGACTAGTGCGAGGTTGGTTGGTTACCATGTCCGCCGTCGGCTTCGACAAAGGCCTGGAGCACGCGAGCCGAGTAGTCCACGACGGTCGGGTGGTAGTGGTCCTTGGCCATCGGGAACTCCCAGAGCGTGGAGGCGAGCGGGTTGGCGTGCTCCGGGTCGGACACCTCGGCCATGAACGTGCCCGAGCCCACGAACTCGCTGTCGAGCAGCTGCTGCGACCGCGGGTGCCGCTGCACACAATCATTGACGATAACAAACAGGCGAGTGAGCCATTACGCTGGTGTCGTGTGTGTCGTGTGTGTCGTGTGTGTGTCGTGTGTGTGTCGTGTGCTTTGTACGTTGAATATTTCCTTGATGATCGAGATGATGGCCAGGCAGGCATTGGGCGGCAGACACATCGCGATGTTCATCAGTCGCTTGGCAAAGCCGGCCATACGGTTGACGGACACCTTGAGAGTGGTGGTGTGAGACCAGGTCTAATGATAGCTCGCCCCACCAGCAGGAAACATGTGTGCGTACCTGCTTCTTGTCCTTGGACATGAGGGACAGGCAGTGGAGAAGGGACTTGACGAGCTCAGGCGACTTAATCGAGTGGGTAGGGATGAAAGGCAGAAGCTCGTACAACCGCGCGTACAGTTCCTGTTTGTTGTGCGCAAGCCGTGAGAACGCGACACGCACGCACGCACGCACGCACACGCACACACGCACACGCACACGCACACGCACAGAGCACAACGACACCAAGCTTGGGGGGGGGGACAGGAGGCGCACCTTGAGATCAATGTTGAGGGCGTTGTACATGAGCGAGTTTTGCTGGAGCATCTGCAGAGCGGTGATGGCGCACTGCAGCTGCGTGGGCACGGACAGCGGCGAGTTGTCCTGGCCGATCAGCTCGCGCAGGGCCGTGATGATGTCCTGAATGAAGTCGATGTTGATGAACCGCGTGTATCTGTGCACATCGTCCAAATGAGATAAGGAGTGCTGACTATCTTGTGTGTGTGTGTGTGTGTGTGTGTGTGTGTGTGAATGGCTGGGGCGGAGGCTGCCCGTACCGCACGAGGCCGCGCAGGACCGAGGGCAGGAGGGGCGAGTTGGTGGTCCGCTTGAGGACTCGGAAGTAGGTGATGAACACACTTCGCAGAATGTCCGTTTGCTAATGGTCACGCGAGTGTCAGCAGTGGACCTCCATGGCTGCTGGAGACAGAGCGAGTGTGATGGTGATCGTACGATTGTCTTTCGCTCCTCCTTGCTCTGGGCGGCTTCGGCCTCCTTCATCTCAGCCTCGACTTCCTTCATCACCTTGAATTCCTGCACTCGATGAAGAAGATAGATGAGACAATCAATCACACACCTGGCCCTGTGTGTGTCGTGTGTGTCGTGTGTGTGTGTGTGTGTGTGGTCTGGTCACGTGCCCTGTACTGCTTCTTGGTGAGCTTCTTCTTGTCCTTCTTCGAGAGATGGGTCTTGGCCGGGTCCAGCGTGACGTCGCCCTCCTTCAACATGTCCGTGAACTTGATGTGCAGCAACACTTCGATGGTCTACATCACCCACACCATGGGCCTCGTTGTGAGATAATATTCGTAGGCGAAAAGCCAGAGAAACGAAGACATGGTCGGTACCTCGGGTCGGCTGCGGAAGCCCTTCGACTTGACGAACTGACCGATGAGCTTTACCGTCTGGCGCGTGGTGCCGCCCTGCTTGTCGTTCTCGAAGACCGTGTGGATGGCCTTGATGCATTGTGTCCTRTGATACGCCGACGTCGRTCATTCCCCATTAGCAAAGAGCGCGCAAAAGAGCAGAAGATGCGGGAAGATGCGGGAAATGAGSTACCTCAACTCGGCGTTGTTGGAGGCCAGGTAGGGCACCAAGAGCGAGATGATRTTCCACGTGAAGTTGAAGTGCGGCACAGACCTGAGCAACTCTGCCATACACCTGTTGTTGTTCATGTCATAAGTCTCCAAAACAGCAACCCACGTCGCATGTGCAGTTGTAGTTTTTGTAGAAAGAAGCGTACTTGACAGCCAAAATGCGGTAGGGCACGTCGACCTTGACATGCGGCGCTTCGTCGCCCTGCGCCGGTTTGTCTGGGTGGTTGGCGGGAGTGCGTGTGAGCGATGATGTGCAAAGAAGCGCGCGGGCAATGGGTGTGAGTGGCGGTTGGGTGTGGGGCGTAGGGTACACTTCATGATCTTCTCGAGCTTCTGGAGGTACTTCTGATAGGACGAAAGCAGACGCGCTTCGAACTCGCGGACCTTCTTGACCTCCTTCGACACCTTCATCTGCTTCTCCTCTGCGGTCGGCATACGGATGCGATATCTGTTCAGGTCGGAAAGATAATGAAAGTCAGAGACTGGGTGTGTGTGTGTGTGTGTGTGTGTGTGTGTGTGTGTTGCACGTGTCATGCGCGTGAGTGCATCATACCCGGGAATGATGTCCTTGAACACCTCCAGCAGCGACAGCACGGCGAGCTTCTGGGCAATCGCGTCATCTTGGAAGCACATCTCCGTCAACTCCTTGAGCATCTTGGACTGCACCGCATACAAACAACCAGTCAGCAACCCCATATCACGGGCATCGGAGCATACACCAAGGCCGGTGGTGGGAGTGGCGCCCAACGCACGTTTTCCTCGGGGTCCTCGATGATCTTGGTACAGAGGTGGGCGATGTGCATCTTGGTGTGCTCGTTCTGCTCCTGCCTGCTGTGGAACTTCTGGAGCTCACTCACCATCTCCTTGCCCTTCTTCTCCTTCTTTGCCGCCTGCTCCACCTCCAATTTTTCCTCCTCCTCCTCCTCCTCATCTTCATCGTCTTCTTCTTCGTCGTCATCATCGTCTTCTTCATCTTCTTCATCTTCATCCTTGATCGACGCCCCGTCGGTCTCGTCGTGGTCCATGTCGTCTCCCTCGTCACCATCCTCCGCACCTTCCTCCTTCACCTCGGCCTCCGCCTCGCTGTCGTCTTCGTCGCTCTTATCGGCGCCGAGTTTGCGGTACTCCTTCGCCACGATCAGGTTTCCGTGCGCGTCCTTCACCGGCAGACGCGGGATCTGCACGCCAAGAGAGAAGAAGAAGAGAAGAGAGAGAGAGAGAGAGGAAAGACAAAGTGGAACGAAAGATTTATTAGTGATGACTCGAGCCCTCCTCTCCACGACAGTGATGATGACGGTGATGATTCTTATTCCTGTTGCTGCTTCTGCGTGCTCTTCTTATTCCTTGCCTTCTGGCCTCCCCTCTTTCCTCGCTTTGCCTTCTTCTTTTTGCCTTCTCCTTGACCACCAGCAGCTGCAGGGGCAGCAGCTGATGCCTTGTCTCCCTCTACATCATCATCATCAACTGCCTCCTCCTCGATGGTGGTGGTGGTAGCGATGGCCTCGGTGGTGTTGCGTACCTCGGGCGCCTCGTCCCAGCTGGCCGTGCGGGGCTTCCTCTCCCACTCGGCCTCGGTGTTGTCCTTCTTCTGCCTCTCGCGCTCGGCCTTCTTGCTCGCCCGCCTCGTCGTCTTGTTGCTGTGTAGCACAACACAACATAACGAGCGAGATGTGAGTCTCTAGCTTCGCAGGTGAAGGTGCAGACACCACGCACGCACCCAAGGAGGTCGGTGAGGTTCTTGGGGTCTACGTCGCCGAGGAAGTTGGCAAACTGAGTGTTGCCCTTGAAGAACTCGAGGTCCTCCTCACCCACTTCCTCCTCTTCCTCTTCTTCCTCCTCCTTCGGGGGCGCGGCCTCCGCCGGGGCACCCTTCTTGCCGCCCATCGTCCTGCGCTTTTTGTTGGGCTGCCGCACACACACCATTCGAATGCCATTAGCATCATGTCTTGCAAGACATAAACTCGCTACAAATCGCGGGAGTTTAATCTCGCGATTAAATTCATTTAATTCAGCCATTCGGCATTATGAATGAATTGGTGATGGCAAGTGATGGCAGTACCTGAGCGCCCTTGGCCTTCTTATCGGGCTTGGTGCTCTTCATATGGGGATTGCTGCCATCGCGCTTCCTCTTGACCGCGCCGGCGCCAGCGGGCTTATCGGACAGCGCGCGGGGCGGGGCCTGACCCTTGGGCTTGCCCCGCGCTGTCTTCTTTGGCAAGGTGCTGCGCTTCACACGTCCCATCTCTGATCAGTCCAGCACACAATGCGCGAAGGCCAAACGTTCGGGCCACCCTCCGGCCGGCTGTTCTCCGTTGTTTCCTCCTTGTCGCCGACCCGTCCCCTTGTCGACGTAGTCAACATTTCTTTTCCTTTCTTTTCCTTCTTTTTCCCTCAACAATTTTTAATTACACCACGGCCACAAGCTCTGTGAACGACAAGCCACACACCAACGAAGGCGCACAACAACGAAGAGGAACTAAGGATGCGAAAGATCTTGGGTGGAATATTTGGGGGAGGTGGCCACACGCATCAGCAGCCGCAGGAGAACCCGCCCTTGGCACCGGTCTACGTCTCGGCCCCCACGTCGTGGGCAAGCGATGACTTTGTGCCTCGGCTTGTGCACCCCGTCGAGCCCAGCAAGCCTCCAAGCAGCAGCGGCAGCGGCGGTCACGCGGCGCTGACCGACTCGGCCTTTGCGCGGGCGCTCGCCGCCGAAGACGAAGTGTATGCCGGCGAGCAGGTGGTCGACCACCACGAGAGAGCGGTTGCCGGCGGTGGAGGCCGGGTCGGGCTCACCGACTCAGCTCTGGCTCGCGTGCTGGCAGCCGAAGACGACCTCGATCTGGGCCTCAACCACGGAACCGAGTCTGGCCTCACAGTGATCTGCCCGTACCTGGGGTGTACCAGTGGCCGCGTAGCGCTGGAGAGCTTCGTCACTCACGTCACCAACCACCACGCCAACGCAAGCAGCCACAAATACGCGTGTCCCGTCTGCACGCTCGCCACCGTAAGCACCTCCCCCTTCCCCCGCACGGTTGTTGCATCGAGCCCCACCGGGGTCGCACACGTCTAACGCGCATTCGCCTTTCATGTGCTCGGCGTGGTCCTGGCCAGGGCGAGACGTACACCGTGCATGATAATACGCATCTGATGAACCACCTCCGGGACGCGCACACGAGCGATGCTGTGGCGGCACCGTCGAGTACCTCCACCACCAGGTACGCCGAGTTCATCGTCGTCTCAACTGCGCACGGATCGTGACGTTTGAGTGGTGGCGGTGCAACCACACAGTTCGCCGGCGTTGCCTGCCATGCACCAGCTGTCGGTTCGCTGCCCCTACGCCGGCTGCACCGCTCCGCCAGTGCCGACGAACAGCTTCGTCGGCCACGTGACGCGATACCACAGCTCCGCGGCCTCGCACAGCCTCGCCTGCCCCCTGTGCTTCCTGGTCACGGTACGCACCAGGACGCAATCATGTTTGCCCCACGACCTGGTCTCACTTCTCTTACCAGGGAACGAACTACACGGTGCACGGGGGCACCAACCTGCTGACGCACCTACAAGCTGTCCACCAAGAGGGCGGTGGCGCCGCGCCGATAGTCGCTGGACAGCCCAATGTCGATGAGCTCTCCTATGAGGTCAACTCTGACTCAGTCCCTTCAAAGGCCCTTGCCTGGTCGCGTGCGCACTCACTCACACCTCGGATCGGAACAGGAATTGCTGGCGCTGGAGGAGCGGATGGGTTCGGTCGCCATAGCCCCGTCGGCCGTCACGGTGGACCAGCTGCCCACGCACCCCTTCTCCAGTGCCCAACTGCGACGCACAGCAGGAGACGGAGGAGAGATCGACGAACAGCTCACCACGTACGTCACCCATCGACCCTTGAACATGGCCGTCGTCCTAGTTAACGTGTTGTGGGCTGCTTCTATGCAGGTGCACGATCTGTCTGGTGGAGTACGAGGACGGGGAGCTGTTGAAGACGCTGCCGTGCTTGCACTCCTACCACCAGGAGTGCATCGATGAGTGGCTCTCCGGCAACAAGCTGTGCCCCATCTGCAAGTTTGACGTCACCACCGCGCCCAGCTCCTACTCCTGAGCAGCGCCTGTTGTTGGCAGCAAAGCAAAGAAATCTATGTACGAAGGGAAGTAGCGGGGTGAGGGTTTAGGGGGGAGAGCAGGCGCTAGAAGGCCGGCGCAAAGTCCCAGTGGCGGATGAGCCCGTCCATCGAGCCGCTGACCAGCCGCAACGGCGAGGCCTGCATGCACGTGATTCTTCGATCTGATGCAGTCACGCACCACGTGTGAGCACTCTTGATGTGTGGTGTGTCGTGCGTGGGATATGACGTACCCAGACGACTGACGGCGTGGCTGTTGTTGCCGTTGTTCCACCGCTTGGAGATGCAGTTGCCGCTCTCCACGTCGAACACGTTGATGCTGCCGTCGTTAGACCCCGTCACCAGGTGGCCCAGCCCGTTGAAGGTCGCCGTCTCCACCCACTCCTGCAGCACCCCCGCCATTGAGGATACTTTCACTACACCAGCATGCTAAGGCCAGGGCGTGACGGGTACCGAGTTGCCGAGGTAGCGCTTGAGCGGAACCAGCTCGTGGCCGTTGACCATGCGAACGTCGTAGCTGAGGACCGGGAAACCGGCGCTCTCGCTGCGCAGCGGACCGCCGCCCACGAAGATCTCGTTGCCTACACGCACCAACGCCGACACACACGTCACACGCACAAGCCACACACCGCACACAACCCGTTGAGCCTTTCCCTCAAGCGAGCTCACGAGTGTGGCGGCAGATGGGGCGCACTGTTCTGGGGATTGCGGAGGAGCGAGAGGATGGTGCGCAGGCCGGTTTGGAGGGTGGCGACGACCAGTCCCGATGTGGTGTCGAAGATGAGGAGCTCGCCCTTGTTGTTGGCCGTCATCACCTCCTGCGGACCCCACGACAGCACGCAGTTGACCGACTTGACCGAGTCTTGCTGCTCCGGCACCAGCACCATGGCACACTCCTCCTTCTCCAAGTCCCACACCTGCGCGTGTGCAAGTTGCGCGGTTTTTTGTTCAGCGAAAGAATGCAAGCGCTGGCGGTGTGTGGTGTTGGTGGGGGGGGGGGAAGCGTGGTGCGTACTCGCGTGCTGTGGTCGACCGAACACGACACCAGCTTGTTGTCCCCCGGCATCACGCACAGGGCATTGATCGAGCCCGTGTGGCCAGTCAGGTGACACAGCTCCTGGCCTTGATTCAGATCCCACACTGAAACCATCACACACGCACGCACGCGCACAACGCACAGCACACCATTGCAAAAGAAAGTCAGTCGGTGGGTGGTGTTCGGAGGCGATGAGGGCTCGGCGTACATCGGACGACCTGGTCGAGAGCGCCGGTCGCCAGCCGGTTGCCCTCAGGGCTGGGCACAAACGCCATGCTGTACAGATACCCGCCTGCACCGCCCGCGCGCCACACGTGCATCCAATCCAGGCTTAGCAGGCCAACACAGACGAGAATGAGACCAAAGAAACAAAGTGGCGACGCACGTTTGTGCGCGACCCACGAGTTGAGCATCTCGCTGGTGCCCAGCCGCCGCACTTGCACCTCGCCGCTGGTGTTGCCGGAGAGGAGGATGTCCTGCTCCTCGTCGAAGAGCATGCAGTAGCAGCGGGTCGATGACGCGTCCTTGGCCGTGCGCGTGCCGAACCTGCCCTCGCGCCAATTCTTGTCGACGCGCATGTGCCGCACATGCACACGTGCATGGGTGAGTTGCGTCGTCGATGCGTGCGCATGAGCAGAAGATGACGAAGAAGAAGAAGAAAAAGATGAGGGAACGCACCTTGGTGACCATGTGCTGGGCCTTGAGCAGGGCCTTCCAGCCGGACTCGGACCTGATGCGTTCCTCCCACTTGGCGCGCAGCTTGCCGCCACCGCGCAGCCTGCCGCCCGCGGCGTCGTGTGTTGTCGTGGCGGTGGGCAACTGGCGACCATCGTAGGACTTGAGCAAATAGCTCCACAACACTGCACGCACGAAAAGTAAATTATTTACCCAACATTATTATTGAAAAAAACAAATAATTAATTACTGCAGATTAAATACCTCAAAGAAAATAAAATAAATAAATAACTGGAGATGGTGAGCGTGCCTTCGTCGGAGAGGAGGGCACGGAAGCGGAGGCTGAGGCGTTCGACGCTGAGAAGGAGGTCGCGCGGCGCGAGGAAGGAGAGCACGATGGCGAGCACCTCGTCGGGGAGCTCCTCCATCGACATGATGGCGGTACGTTGTTCTATTTGCATTTTTTCTTCTTGCACCTCCTCCTTTTTATTCGCTTTCTGTAAAAGTAAAGGTCCACCTTGTGTCTCGCTTCACGACGTCAAGCGGCGCTCACACCTCCTCACGCAGCAGCTTTCCGTTGTTTCTTCCGCAACGCGTGTGACTGTTACCAAGCTCCATTTGTGCCGACATTGGAATTCAAGTAATTTGGCTTTAAAAAAATGAAATGTTTATCTTGGGCCAACCACAGGCCAGAAACCAACGTTGGAGAGCAAGATGAGGTGGGCGGGCGTTGTGGCACTGGTGCTGTTGAGTGTCTCTCTCGCGCAGGGCGTGATCCAGGTACGGCATACGGGGAACTTCACCCTGGTAGTTCCACACGACTGTCTGCTCCTCGACCTCACCGTGAGTGCGGTCACTTCACTGTTTAGGTGAACCCCAAGACGCAGTTCTTCGTGGACGAGACCGGACGCACCCGCCTCTTCCATGGCGTCAACGCCGTCTACAAGGCATTGCCCCCCCCCACGCTTTCGCTCTTTGCCTCCCCGGTAAAACCCGTTAATAATTGCGGCGCTCGCGCCACATCTCTGCTGTGTGGTTGGTTGGACTGTGTGCAGGTGCCGCCGTACTATCCGATGGTGGACGGGTTCGACCCGCAGCTGTCCCTATC
>CDFN01058056.1:531-13815 GCA_000826445.1 Acanthamoeba quina | reverse complement strand
ATTACTGGTTGGGGAAGGGACACCGTACGAAGATGTTGGGCGAGCGCAGGTCGCGATGGACGATCGGAGGCTGGAAGGAGTGCAGGTGCGACAGGCCCTTGGCGATGTCGAGCGCAATGCGCCAGCGCAGCGACCACGGGATCTTTTCGTCCGGCACCGGCTCGTCTCCCTAAACCGAGACCCGCGAGAGCGCAGGCGTTTAGGATCCATCCAGCTGGGTGTTGGAATGTGTGGAGTGCGCACTTTCTTGAGACAGGCGCTGGGGAAGAGGCCCTTCTCGCAGTAGGAGGTCTCCACCTGGGCCAGACCAGTCTCCTCGTCCTCGCTTACCACCACTACACGGTCGCCCATCACCAGCGGCAGCATGCGCTCGTGCTCCGTGTCTTCTCGCCCGAACCCAGACAGGAGGCGACCTACACTCGCCGTTGCCAATACGGAGAGGAATGTCAGGAATGCCACGCAACGCGCGAAGGGTTAGGGTGAGGCGTACGTTTGCGGAGGGAGAGGGGAAGGTTGTGGGTGGAGTGGTTGCAGCGAACGGTGCCCTTCTGGCGGCTGTTGAGGAGGCGGTGGAGATCGCCCTTGGGCGCGTACTCCATCACCATTGCCAGAGGGTTCATCTGCACGCCGTAGAGGCTCACCACATTGGGGTGGTCCAGGCAGCTGCCGTCCAAACACCACACCAAGCCGCGGTCAGACAACACCAGTCATATCTTTTTTATGAGTGGCGACAACAGCTCACCTCATGATGAAGGCCTCGTGCTTGAACTCATCGAACTTCTTGATCCGGTATTTGGCCTCCTCCTCTTTCTCCAGTCCCGTCTGCGGAGGCGAGACCAAGGGAGAGTGAAGATGAGTGACGAACAGATCAACCGAGCCACGCTTAGCGGCGCAACACTCCGCGATGAGGAGGCCATACCCGCTCGTGGAGCTGTTTGACGGCGACCGCCTTGCCGTGCCAGAATCCCTTGAGCACGGCACCGAAGCCTCCCTCGCCGATCTTGCATGCGACCGTCAGCTCCTCCGGCAAAACCGTCCTGTTGGTTTGTTGGTCGCGCAACTCGATGTCAGCAATTCGTCGGAGAGGGGAACAGAGTGGGTTGTTTTCGGGAGAGTACCGAACAGAGGCCATGGCCACATCGGGAGCGATGAGGGCCAGCGGCAGCTGGTGGCCGTCGCAGTTGACCACCCTGCGCCCCTTCATGGCCGCCTTGACGGCCTTGCTGTAGGGAATGCAGTACATCGTCATCTCCGACTCGTCTAACGACGATGCCGAGCGGAGCTTCCTCTTGCCAGCCGTCGCTGAATCGTCAACGGTGGCGACGGCCGTGGTGCCCGCCTCCTTGTCGCCAGTCGACGGAATGTCGGCCGGGCCTTCTTCGTCCTCCTCCGACAGCCAATAGGGAATGAGCTTTCGCGTCTCGAGGCCTGGCCACGCGTCGACAACACAATCAGCCGCAACTCACGACACACCGCACATGCGCACGCACGTTGGGACGAAAAAAATGAGCAAAGTACCGGCAAAGCCTGCGAAGAGGGTGTCGGTGATGTAGACCAGCTTCTCGAGGAGGGCCACCACGCCGCCCTCCGCGGACTGCGAGCTAGAGGAGGCAGATGACGAAGAGGAAGAGGAAGAGGAGGAGACAGCGGAGAGGTCGGTGCTCAGCTCGTCCTTGTGACCCCGCATGAAGAACACGAGCTCGTTCTGCGGCTCGGACTTCTGCTCAAAGAAGGCCCGGACGAGGCACGGATTGCGGGTCGCAGAGTCACTGTCCACCGTGTGGTCGTGATCGCCCTTGCTGGTGCTGGTGATGAACTCCATCACAAAGCCCGTTCGCCACGCCGCGATCAACCTGTGAGCACACAACAGATAAGTAATGTGACGGTGTCGATACACCGTCAGCCATGCACACGTTTGTCTGTGGTGTGCTTCCAGAAAGATCAGCGCGTACCTCGTCTTCGGAACATGCAATATGCGGACCATCAGACGAGCAAAGAGACCGACAGGGATGAATGACAGCAGGTAGCGCCTACCGAACGCAACCATGCCACGACCTGCAGGTTGTCGCGACAATACGCGCACGATGTTCAGGTTCCGTGCCGCACGCGCACACGGATGAAGTGTGGTGGAATGCGAGGCGTGTGCGTACCAGCCCTGGCATAGTAGGACGTCCACTCGCGATCAAGCGCGTCGGCGGGACACTCCTCGGGCAGAAGCGAAGGGACGATGATATCGGCGCCCGTTCGCTTCTCGGCCTTGGCCCTCTCCTCCTCGCTGGCCGACAGTCGCCTGGCGATTCTGATCTTGAACGCAATCTGTGTGCCCCCGAGACGAGAGAATAAATGGTTGGGTTTAGACAAGGCCACTCCACGACGAGGTCGACGAGACAGACCTGGAATCGCTCGAAGATGCGGAGGAGCAACGGGTGCAGATAGCGCGGGAAGTCGAGCCAGACCCAGTGCAGCTGCTTCTCGTTGAGGATGCCGTTGCGCACCCACTTGTTGCTGAACGACACCACACTCTGCGCAGCAAATTGAACGCGGGCGCGTTGGCATAGTGAGCTCGTGCCGTTACCACTGAGAGAGGGCTCATCAAGGGCCTGAGAAATGGACCTTCATGACGGAGGCCAACCACTGCGGGTTGATAATGACCAAGTCCCGCAGGCCTCCAAAGGCCTCCTCGAAGTGAATGAGCAGGCCCACGTCGTGGAAGAATGACACCATCACGTGCTGCGTCACACACACGCAACCACGCATGCTGGTGTCAGTTCTCTGGCGCCAGGTGCGGAGAGGGTTGTCAGCAATGCACGTACCATGTCGCCGGACGAGGTGATGCCACAGTTGCGAGCCACCCGGTCGAGGTCGTCCCAGGAGATGAAGTTGAGGGGCTGATCGGTGGTCACGCCGCCGGAGGACCATAGGTCCCCTTTTCCCTCCTTTTCGGTCGACGACACCACCGCGGGTAGGTCCGACGTCGACTGCACCGCGCGCAGATTGCCGCGCGACGATCGACCTGCGCACGCCGTCGCGGGTCAGATAATGAAAGTTCGTGACAGAGTGCGTGTTCAACATACCGTTACGCATGTTGATGATGGCGTTGTAGAAGCGGTGGTAGGAAGTGGGAATGACGGCTCGAAGGAAAGAGTGTCTCTGCGCGATCGAGATCATCTTCTCGACGAGCTCCGGCAGGCCCGCCCCCGTAGCACTACTGACGAATACCACCTCGCGGATGTTCGAATCTTGCCTGTGTCGCATTCAATTGTTAACGGGTGTGAGTTCGGAGCTAAAATAATGACAGAAGTGCGCCTTGAAGGTGCGAACCTTTTGAGCTGTCGGGCTAGGTTTTGGAGGGCGTCGGTGTCGACGTCAGGGTGATCGATGTGCGTGCCGACCAGGAGTATGGGCGTCTCGAGCCCCTTGGTCGACACTCGGATCTGGTTGACCCAGTACTTGATCGACGCCGTGGCCTTCGCGCCCTCGGCCGCGTTGAACACCACCAAGTAGATGCTTCTCGCCGTCAGGAAGAACTGTTGAATGGCGAAATAAATCGGCCCAAGCGCGCATGAGCCTCCCATCACAATTGCGAGAGCGAGACGTCGGGGAGGAGGACTTTAGTCTATTCGCACCTGATGCGTGGGGTAGAACACCTCCTGGCCTCCGAAGTCATAGGTCTGAAAAATGACATTGGCTCGCTCCCGCCTCTTGGACTTGCCCTTCGACTGTGTGTTTTGAGCTGTTTGGGTTCACCACCAGGCAGACGAAAACCCCGAACGTATGAGCAAACGGCCGTGTGGGCACCAGCACTGGCTGGGAGGCGCGTACCAACGGCGGAGATCTCCTTTCGCTTGGCGTAGTGTTCGGTGGACAACTCGCCCAGGGCAATGCCATCTGTGCTCAGTGTCCGCATGAACGTTGTGGCCTGCGCGCACAAGTGATGAATATTGTTTGAAGGTGATCGTGAGCACTGGACCGGTGGCAGTGAACGATGTGTTGCGCACCTGCGATTGCCGCTCGCTGACCTTGACGGTGATCTTGGAGTCAGATGTGTAATGCAGCTGCCCGCTGAAGAAGATGGCTGACGAAGAGGACGAGCCCGCGGCGAGTGAGGTCGAGCTGTGCGTGGCCGACGGCGCCGAGTGGGCCATGAACGCCTGCAGGGCCTGCAGCAGGGACGTCTTCCCCACGTTCTCCTTGCCCACAAAAAGCAGCTTCACCCGCCGCCACGGCTCTCCCTTGCTCTTGTCCAACTCCTGCCAACCATCAACCCCATCAGCAACTATGTGCGCGCGTGCATGTGCGGTGGTTGAGGTTACCCGCAGATAGGAGAGGAGGCCGCTGAGCTTTCCCTTTCTGATTTCAGCGGGGATGCTCTCGAGCGGGTTGGCATCTAGCAGGAGCTTCTTGAGATTGCTGAAGTGGCCCAGGTAGGTGGGCAGGTAGGTCAGCTCATTGTGTGAGAGGT
Source organism: Acanthamoeba quina (assembly GCA_000826445.1). Classification (NCBI taxonomy): domain Eukaryota; phylum Discosea; order Longamoebia; family Acanthamoebidae; genus Acanthamoeba; species Acanthamoeba quina. The sequence goes on along the minus strand of CDFN01058056.1, from coordinate 9,353 downwards.
CCAACCGCTCCACTCCTGCGCACACAGATATGGGGTGAGACATGAAGAGCGATCGTGTATACAATGAGTGGCGGGATCGCTACCGGAGAAGTATTTGACCCATCGGGGTACTTTCTTGAGTCGCTTGTTCGACAGGTTGACCTTCTTCAGCCTCTTGAGCTTTTTGACGGCCTGCATTTAACATTTGAAGCAGTGTTATGGGGGTTTGTGGTCAAAAGCTGGTGTTGGGAACGCGAGAGATGACGAGGAGGATGAGAACGTACGGCCGGGGTGGGAATCGCCCCGTGCTCCAACAGAGCGATGACGCCCTCCGTGTTCTTCCGAAGCGCACACAGCTCGATTGGACCCTGGACCATCGACGACGAAAGAATGTAAATAATGCGACACCTTTGGCTTGGGACGTGGCCACTCGCATGCTATTCTACTCTACTCGGGGGAGCTCAATGTACCTCCTGCCGATAGAAAAAGAGGAGATTCCGCCGTCAGTCAGCGTGCATTGCAAAAGGAAAGAAAACGCGTTGATGCGAAAGGGAGGGCACCATTGCAACGCCCATTTCCTGATGGCGTCCCACATCCGCCGCCAACAGGTAACCGATTGGGATGAAGAAGTAAAAAATGAGGGGGTAAGAAGCGAGGCGACACATTCACGCGACAGACAGCGTAGGATGCCGTGTCGACATCGGCACGCTTGGCTAAAAATTGATGGAGGCTTGCACGCGTACCCTCTGAAATATGGAGAGAAGGTGTGGAGCAAAATGGAGGGTAAGGCTAGGAGTTAAAGATACAGCAGTCGGAGTTAAAAGTGCGGCTCGTACGGTCATCGGGAGAATGTTGGGATCGGCGCCGTTGTTCAGCAGGTAGCGAATCAGCTCCACCGAGCCTCTCTCGCATGCAGCATGGAAAGGCGTCTCCATCTTGACGACCAACCACGGAAACACATGTGAGAACAAAGCGTCCAAATTGCCAAAAGGAGAGGGCATCGCGCGTACCGTCTTAAGTGGCGAGAGCGGAGGAGGCGATTGTGGATGAGAGATGCATGCATGAAGCGAGGGGTGAGTGACAAGCAGTTGGGGTATTCATCACGACAGCGGCCGCATGCCCGTACCATCTGTGAGGCGACAGAAGCGGAGAGTGAGTCAGAGTCTCGCACGCAAGAAACTGAGGAGGGGATGGGTGCAGCTTCAACGTACATCCTAAAGGAGACGAGTAACGATGACCAAGGTATTGGATGACACAAGGGCAAGCTGATGAGTTTACAAAGATTGCCCGACAAGAAGCAAAAGGCCCAAATGGAACACGTACAGTCTGCCGAGGGGGAGAAGGAATGATGCGATTAGCCTTTGCTTCGACATTAGCGATACTGTGCGGGATTGGGTGGGTACCATCTAAAGGAGGAGGTAACGATGCGGGTCACCAGAAAGAGAAAAGGGAGAAGAGGAAGAAAGACGAGGACGAGAAAGTTAGACGAGAACGAGATCGACAACTGAGCTCCGAGAAAGCAAGGCCGTACGCTCTGCAGAGGATAGGATATGACGAGAGGGGCGAGATGTCGTGTTTGTCAGCGAAACTGCTCATTACCTGCAGATTGCCGAGGGAGGGGAGGATCGTACATCATCCTGCGAACGAAGGAGCCGAGTTGGAAGAGACGGAAGAGACGGAATTATGAGTGATTACGCCCAAACGGTGTTGACGATGGCAAAAACGTACCAGCTGCACCACACGGTAGAGAGAATGGTAAGAAATCGGAACAAAGCAGGTAAGATCTTGAGCAAGTACCGTTTGGAAGTTCCACTAAGCGACGCGCATCAGATAATCATCGCACGATGCCACACGCGCAGGTGTTCAAGTGCACAAACAACAAGAAATGGAGAAGAGAGAAGGAGCAAGGGTCAGTGTTTCAAGAGCAGGGGTGCGATCAGGCTACTGCTCCAAGTGACGGCCTCCCTCCCACCAAGCTACGCGTCGAAGCCACTTACCCTCTGTCGTGGAAAATGAGAAAACCGGGCCATCACGATGTTAAAAGACGGTCAAAAACAAAGGTGTTTGGAATGCTAAGGCGTTGCGTACCCTCTGCAGAGTGGGGCGACACCGCGGGTACAAAATGGTGTACGTGATTGAGGAGAGACGAGTTGCATGTCAGATGTGACAACACCACCGGGAAGACTTCCAACATGACAAAAACTGTGTTACGTACTCCCTGTTTGACAATTACAACAGACACGTCACACGGTTAGCCAATTTGCGTGCTGCGCTTCGCCTTGGTGGTGTCGGTACAGTTTCGGCGTTGACATCGGCTCCCTTTTCCACCAGCAGACGGACCACGTCGAGCCTGCCTCGCTCGCATGCCAGATACAACGGTGTCTAACCAAAAGAAAAAAGAAAGTTAGCGCCAATCCAAGCGAATTGGGACATGATGCGACACTCGCAGAGGAGAAGTCTCCGCGCGACGGACGGAAAAGAAGCACAAGAAAGGCGGGAGCACGTACGCGCTAAAGGCAGTTCCAATCGGTGGCGGCAGGGCGAAAGAGAAGTAGGGAATGGTCGGAGTCAGTGTATGTGGTGTGTGTGGTGGGAGGGGCCAGAGTGCGTACCTCCTGCGTGGGTGTAGCAACACCAGAATAGATAAGAAACAGAACAGAACAGGAACAAATGCACGGTTAGTAGTTGGCTTTGTTGTGGCGCTGCTCCGGCGCGCCTCGCGAGAAAGAGCGATCGGGTGCCGCCTCTGCGCCCCGAGAGCGAGGTCGCGGGAAGGCCAGTCGACAGCGTACCATCTCCTGCTCCGGAGAGAAGGCGAGACATCACGATGATCAGTTGAGGGTCCAAAAATAGCAACAAATAACAAAAGTAATAAAATAAAATAAAATACGAACTCAAGAAGACCAAAAAGCGTCGACGCAGAAATGCCCGCCAAGCAGAACTAATTCGTTCACCCGGCGAGTTCACCAGGCACCGAGCTAGCCCCGGTGGTGGTGTGCCCACGAGGGGCGGGATGAAGAAGAAGAAGGGGGTTTGGATGAAGGTGGGCGTGGTCAGTACCTCTGTCTGGTAGAGGTGGTTTACGTCAACCCCGAGGCTGATGGCTTCGGCTACGCGGTGTGGGTCGTCGGCGAGGATGGCCCGCTGCAGCTGTCGCAGCCGGGGGGTCTGCTCGCCGGCCCGCAGCGCCTTCTTGTTGTTCATCTTCTTGTCGTCGCCCTCGGGCACCACCTTCTTGCTTGCACTTCGGCCGCTGCTGCTCTGGCTGCTGCCTAGCCTGACAGGCGTGGTCCCGATGGCGCTCACGCTGCTGAGCAGCTCCTTCTCCTTCTTCATCTTCTTCGACTCCTCTAGTCGCTCGATGTTTTCATCTTTGCTGTGCTGTCCACCCCGCTGCTGCCCCTTCTTCCCGCTGCCACTATTTATCTCCATCGTTGACGTTGAAGTAGTCGTCGCGGCGGGCTTGTTGTTCACATCCACCGGATCGAAGCGCAGCTGCTCCTTGGCCTTTTGCTTTCGATCGATGCCGCGCCCGCCCAGCGCAGATGCAGACGATGAGAGGGATTTAACGCGACTCGCCTTTTCCTTCGTCTGCTTCGTCTTCCCTTCCGACTCCAACGTCGCAGTTGTGTCCTCCTCCTCCTCCTCCTTTTTGGGCGTCGTCGTTTTCGATGCAGATGACTTCCTGCTGCTGCTGCTGCTGCTGCTGGTGTCCATCTTCTTCGCCTTCTTCCTTTCGTTGTTTTCTCTGTCTGCCTCCGCTGAGAACACGAGGCTCCGCATTGTCCGTCGGCCTTGGACTCCAAGTTGCTCTCTGTCGCCACTGCGCGAGCCGGTTGTGATGGTGATGGTTTGATTTGTTGCGCTGCTCAGCTTGACCTCCGTGCTGCTCTCCTCCTCTCCGAGGCCTCCTCCTGCTGCATCCCCCAGCTCCTTCATGCTCTGCCGCGTTTGGTGCTTCTGCTTCTTCTGCTGGTGCTGGTGATGGAGTTCGTATCCGCCGCTTTTGCTGTCTCCTTGGTCGTTGCTATCGTTTTGTGACGTCGCCTTGTCACCCCCGCCACTCTTCATTCTTTTTGGCTCTGTCGCGGCTTCTTCGTTATTTTTTCTTCCGTGGCACCGTGCGCAGCCGGATAAACTCGGGGTTAGTGATGATCACGCAACCCGCCCACCACGCCGTGGCGGCGGCACAAGCACAGATCGTGTGACGTTCGTGTGCCTGGAGCACGTGAGGCAAGGTGGCCCGCCGCACGCATAAACATCATTTGCCTGCTCCCTCTACATGTTTTGGGGGGGGGGCTCTAGGTCAGGTCAGGGTGTTGCCGCGGAGCAACGGGTATTTCAATTTTCCGTTGACCAGTGGTTCATGGCAACCAGTTGCTCGCCAACGGCAAAGACAACCTAAACCAGGTAAAGGCCCGAGGCAATTATGATGGGCTGATTAACTTGGCGCCCGTTCGCGCGACTGTCTGCCCGATGGTGAGCCCTGGTCGAGTCGTGATCGATGCTGGGCGGTTTATTCGGACACTGGAGGGGCCTGGTAGCTGTCGTGCACTGACCCATTGTCGCTGCGACGGCAGCAGAAGAAGCACGCTGCGTGGCAAGTGTGGAAAAAACTCGTGAGGACATTGTTTGGCCTAACAGTGAGGGAAGGAGGGGAAAGGGTTCTGTCAGGACCTGCAAAGCATGGGAAGACGCCTCGCTTGAGCCAGCAGAAGTACGGCAGGATGACAAACGCGTTGGCCGAGCCGAGCAACGAGACCAGCCCTACTGTCGCCCACCGCAGTTCCGGCGGCTGGCACGCACACACACACAAGAGGTCAGAGTACTTTAAAAAGGTCTTTTGGGGCATGATCACGATTAGATCAGCGCGCACGGCTGGTGACTAGCTACTATGGCCAGGTAGTGAGTGTGGAACGTACACACTTGTAGTCGGAGTAGAGCCAGAGGACGCCCCACGAACAATAGACGATCCAGAAGAAGGAGCCCACAAAGGCGATCATGTTGCCCAGGACCATCAGCCGCCTTCGCCATTTCGGCTTGGCCCACACCTCCCACCTGACGAAACGATGCATTGCAGACACACTGTCATCACTGAACGCACTCGCGACCAACAAAACAAAGAGCGTAGAAGAGAGGGCAGTTACGAGTTTCGTGGTGGCTTGGTGATCTTGTAGAGGCCATACGGCAGCTGGAAGGAAAACGCGAAGCCGTGTATGAACAGGGCAATGGCTGCGACCAACAGCCACAGCTTCAGCGGTCGCTGGCACACACTACACGCAAAAAGAGCGATGATCAACGGCGGTTGGGTAACGAAGGTGACAGGATCAAGGTGCACAACAGAGTGAGAGCCCTCGCACCTTTGGAAGAAGGCGACGTCGATGTACACGATGACTGCCGCCAGCTGCAGTGGAGACAATGAACAAGAAGGTGAACGGGGTTTCCCCATTGGGGAATGGGGAGTGGGGAAGGATGGCAGAAAACGAAGGTGAGGACGGCACCGCAAAGGAGAAGAGGGCGCCGGTGGCTGGATAGACAAAAAAGTTGAACACCCGATAGCTTCGCTGCTTCTTTATCCGCTGTACATCATCTTCCAAGGGCGAGCACACCTTCATCTCTGATAACTCTAATTCTTGTGGCGTGAAATCGCGTGTTGTCCTGCGAATTCAGGCATGCGGTAACGGCGAAACATCACAAATCATGGCGAAGCGGGAAGTGAGAAATGGAGACGCGATTTCATCAATTTCAAAATTTGCCCCAAAATGAACCAAAATGATTTAGTACCAAATCCTTGGGAATGAGTTGTTGGTCAGGAGGAGTCGTTGAGGTCGGTGCACTACCCACCCAAGGCGCAAGTCCTGCCGCTGCCACTACCAATACTAATGCAATAATGATTGAATAATCCAGGAAAATAATCAATTAAAAATTCCCCCAAAGAGAAAATAATAAATAATTTACTCCTCCTTCCGCTTGAGAGACAATGTAATTACAACAGGTTGGGGTGTGTGTGTGTGGAAGCGAAACTGGCGATTATCGTCAGAAGGAGCCTGTCTCCTCCACGCTCTTGGTCGGAGACGTCGATGTCGAGGTCGACCCGGGGAGTGGCTGGTGAGACGGCGAGGACGACATTGTGGTGGTGGTGGTCGTCGTAGTGGCGGTTGGGCTGTTGGCGGTGGCTGTCGCAGTCGTAGTGGTCTGCTGGAATCCGCCGCCAGGCGCGGCCTGGATGAGGAGTGAAGGCAGCGTGGGGATGGAGGGCAGCGTCGAGATGGAGGGAAGGGAGTGGATCTGCGGTGGCAGGGAGGACGACGAGATGGAGGGGATGGAGAAGCTGGTGAGCGCGGTGGCGTTTGTACAGTGCGAGCAGGGGCACGGGGCGGCCACTTGCGGCAGCGAGAAGATGACATAGGACGACCCGGGCGAGCCCGAGATGGGCGCCGAGAGCGTGGCCTGCCCTGCGCCCGGCGGCGCCGCGGCGAACTGCATGCCCGGCGGGATGGTGAAGGGCGAGGAGGCCGTCGAGGTGGGCGACGTCGAGAGGGAGGAGGAGGACGAGCTGAGCGAGCTGTGCATGCCGGGTTGCGGGTGCGGCGGCGAGTGGGCGCGCCCATGACCGCGGTGAGCGGAGGAGAAAGAGTGATCAGGATGATTGCCGTGTGACATCTCTATGGGTATGCTAGATGCTGATGCTGATGATGACGATGAAGCAAGAGAGGAGGAGTAATCGTACTCCTCTTTCCTTTCCTGCTCCTCCGCTGCGCCCCGGGGGAGGAGTGGATTGGACTTGATGAGCACACTCTCGTCCTCCTCCATGCAGCTCACGTTGATGTTCTCGCTCGCCGCGTCAGAGTCTCCGTGGGGCAATGGGGTCAGGTCAGCCAAAGTGAGAGGTAACGGTGCGCATTGGCGAGTGCGGCGACCGCACCTGTGGTCATGCGCTGCAGGAACGTGTAGCACTGTTGTGTGGCTCCGCGTGGTCCCTTTCGATTGTATTTGATGTTCGGGAATGCCCTGGTGATCGGTTGCTGATCAGTACTTGCCATGCACTGAAAGCCTCGGGAGGGGAGGTACCGTTTGACGATCTTGCCGAAGAACGTGTGCGAGATCTTGGGCTCCACGCCCTTGTTCTTGCACACCCGCATGAAGTGGTTGAAGACGTCCCGCTTCGACGTAAAGCCGTTCGTCCCCACCCGGTAGTTGGCCCGCAACCTGAACAGCAGACAGAGGCGTGTCAGAGCGGACCACCAACCGGAGTTGAACACACCGCCGGACATTTCCTCAAGTCGGCCAATCGCGAACACGCCAGGCCTTTGTTGGAGCGCCGTTATCCTGGTGGGATGGTCGCGTGCACACTCGCACGAACGTGACACATCAAACACGCACGCACGCAGCACTCGCGGACCAGCATGTTCCACACAGATGCCAGCCAAAGCCGTCACGAGAGAAGGCGCAAGAAGGTGAGGGGTATACCATTCGATGGCCTCCATGACCATCCGGCGCTTCTGAAGCTCCTGCATGACGTTGACGACGAACTTCTCCTTCTCCTCCTCGGACATGCCGCGATCGGGCTGACTGCCCACGGCCAGGGCCTCCATGCCCAGCACCACCTCGCCGCTCCCCGTGAGCCCGCCCTCGCCCAGTTGGGCACGGCCCAGTCCCGCCGCCGCCGACGACGGGTAGGGCAAGGGCGACGAGGCCGCCGATGACGGCGCCGACGAAGGCGTGAATGGCGACGAGGGCTGGGACTGGAAGGCCATCGCAGCCGAGAGGCCAGGTGGCGTGGCAGAAGAAGGGGAGGTGGAGGCGGAAGAAGATGCACCTGAAGGTGTTGGAGTCGATGGTTGTGGAAAGTAGTGGTGCTGGCCCGCTGCTGTGGGAAAGGAGCCGCTGCCGCTGAGCAGAACGTTGTTGAAGTGCTGCTGCTGCTGAGGCTGCGGAGGCTGTGGCACGACCAGGCCAGGTCCAGGGCCGCCACCGCCACCGCCACCGCCACCGCCGAGCTGGGGCTGTGGGTGGAGGTGTGGGTCAGGCGGTTGTTCCATCCCAAGCGTTTCGTTTTACGACAGACAATACGGCCCGTTGCGCGAAGGAAGAGCGGGAGCGCAAGGGGTCACATTAAAGCAACCAAATTACGTGCCACACATTCCACAGCCGAGCGGGTAATTCGTGGAATGTTTTGTTGATAATCCCGGGATTTATCCTAGCGCGGTGGCGAGAGGTAATAAAACGCACCAATCGCGATGTCACGACCTCGGATCAAAGAAGTGAGGCAACGTCTGTCCGGACGCTTCGCCGACCGCCACGTGCGCAGCCGCCGCCTTCTGGCTGATGTGGCCCGCAAGGCGCCGGCCTTCGCTGGTCAGGCCTTTCAACACGGGCAGGGTCGACGTTTCTGCGTGCGCGTGTGGAGCAAGGGGGAGGGGGCGTTGTTTAGACCACAGAGCGCCACAGTACCCACAGGTTTGCAGTGTAACGAACACACGAGTATGCGGTACCTATCAGCGACGAAGCTGGCACGCTCGCTGTGACTGGGTGGCCGTTGGCCAGGGGCACGCTCAGATAGTCAACGTCCTCCTGGGCACGACAAGGAAGGTAGCGACCACTGCTTGATTGACAAATTATCTGGCGCGTGATGGCGACGATCTCAAGCGAATCTCAAGCGTGGCACGTACCTTGATGAGGGTGTTGTGTACGTGCGCGAGCAGGTGACTGAGTAGCGCGGGGCCTTCTGGTCCTTTCACCCACACGCCAAAGACGGTGCGCATGTCGAGGTGGTCCTTCTTCCCGATGTCCGGCAGGGAGGGGATCAACGAGGGCAGATACCCGGCCAGGCGGTTGATGAC
>CDFN01058049.1:0-10839 GCA_000826445.1 Acanthamoeba quina | reverse complement strand
GGCCTGATTGATTAGATTGATTTTCTACACCCGGCGGTGGGGGGCCATTCGCTCTTGCTTCCGCACCTCTACAGCCTTCCTCCTTCCTGCTGGCCTCCTCTTCCTCTCTCCAACTCTGTCTGATTCGCCAGCGACCACGACGACGAAGACGGAAGTTCGGACTGAAAAGGAAAAGAGAATCGATTCGAGGCGGACGGACCCGCAACTGCATCATTCACGACTGATCGAGGTGGCGGTGCCATCTTGCGACGCCCGATACGAAACTGAAGAAGTCAGAGAAATTGGTTAAGTGTAAGAGTAGGGCGGACCATCAGCAGAAGTCGCAAGGAGCGCCTGCGACGAAGGAAATGGGAGATGTCGTCGTGGGCACGAAGCTGATCCGCAACTTCTTGCTACGCGAGCTAGCATTGCGGCGATGGCTCGAGCAGATTCTTGTCGAAGATCTGAACCCAGCGGGCGAAGCCGGCGATGGGGGCAAGCAAATCACCATCTGGGACCATCTCAAGGACGGCGTGCTGCTCTGTCGCGTCATGCTCACCTTGAAGCCCAATTCCGTGCCCAAGATTCACGAGGAGAAGGCCGTTTTCAGGCGCAAGGAGAATCTCTTCTTCTTCCTCGAGGCCCTCGATGAACACGACTTTCCCGCCAAGAAGAAGTTCACCGTCGCCGATCTTTACGAGGAGAAGAACCTCATCAAAGTCCTGTACGTATTGTATTGGCCTTCTTGTGTGCTCTCACATCTTAAATCCCACAAGCGCCACCCCACACCAGCAGCGCTCCTTTGTTTGCACTGTTGGTGCGCCGTGCTTACGCGTGAGCGACACTCGTGTAGGGAGTGTATTGAAGAGCTGGCGAAGATAGCGGTGCTCGAGTGGAACTTCTACTTCAAGCTCAAGTCTGCCAGCGAGATCGAGGAGGAGCTCGGAATGACTGAGGGCAAGCTCTTCACCGATGTGGATAAGGCGCGCGCCGTGCGCATCCTCACCCGCCACCTCCAGGTACGCCCCGGATTCTCTGCTGAGAGGTGTGTGCGTGTGCGTCGCACACACACATGTGTGTGTCAGTGGCTCACGACCAGCACCGCTTTGTCGAGCAGGAGACGAGCAAGCGAGCTCAGCGCAACTTCTCCTCGGTCTACATTCCGGCCACCAAGCGGGTGGTGGCGTCAAAGGCGAAGTTGGTCACACGGGAAGCGGCCTCTACGTATGGGATCGGGGCTGGGGCAATCATCGCTGCGTCCCTCGGAGCCCAGTCTTCCGGCGAAAGAAGTTCCTCGTTCGCCACGACTGAACCAGAGGAGGTCATCAGCATCAAGGACGCCGAGCCCTCTTCGCCCAGGAGCCAATCACCACGCAAACCCCTGCCTCCTCTCCCATCGCCCCGATCACAGGCCCCCTCGCCACCGTCGCAAGAGCCGGACGCCTCAAGTCGGCGGGTCACTGTCGTCAGCATCGACGAGGGCCAGGAAAAGGGCAAAGAGAAGGTGCTAGAATTGGAAGACGGCGAGATCAGCCCCAGATCGGTGATCGTCATCACCCTTTCGCCACGTACATTCCCTCGCGCATGCCACGCTGTTGCCACATTGTGCTGCCATAGTGACGCGCCTTCTGTGTTTTTTGTTCTCTTTCTTTGTTAACAGAGGAAGAAGAGATCCTGATGCGGGGCGTCGTCAAGCTGCAAGCCCTTCTCCGAGGCCGGCTGGCGCGTGTGAAATACAGGAAGAAGCGTGCGTTCACTCTCCCGCCGCCACCTTTTTGGCATTGAGCGGCCGCCCCATCGGGCCACCAAAGCGCTGACGTTCTACATACATTGGCTTCGCAGTGAGGAATGCGGCCTACAGAGAAAGCGTGGCCCGTGAAATCGAGAAGACCGAGCAGGACTACGTCGACAACCTTCGACTCCTCTCCGAGGTACTGATCTGTACTCCCTCGTGCCCTGTGCCCTGCTTTACTACGGACGCTTGGCTCATGTCCGTCGGTCTCATGCGCGTAGGTCTTCTTGGAGCCGTTGCGGAAAGAGCTGGAATCGAAGGACGAGGCCCTCGAAGGGTTCAAGGGAGTGTTTGCAGATATCCAGGTTTGTGCCGCTCTTTGGTGGCACGACTGCTGTCGAACGTGACGCTCACCACCCCTTTCGTCCCACCGTGTGCTCGCTCCAGGTGATTCGTAACTACAACGGCAAGATGCTGAACGATATCAAGCCGCGAATAGCCAAATGGCACCCCAACCAGTCGTTGGGCGATATCTTCCTGCAAGTTGTACGCGCATCACCGCCCATGACCCGACCACCGGCCCCGCTTTCATCCGCTTTAGCAAAATGTCAATGCTCACACTCAACGCCTCCTCGTTAAACAGGCCGCATTTTTGAAAGCGTACACGCAGTACGTCACCAAGTACAACAAGGCCATCGCTCACATCACCAGCCTGAAGAAGCAGATGCCCAAGTTTCGACAATTCCTCGAGGTACTGGCACTTGAGACGTTCTTCGCGGTAATGGTTCCGATCGCTAAGCGCGCTCTGTGCTGTGTCCAGGAATGCGCCGAGAAGGCGAATGGCCAGGACATCGCCGCTCTGCTGATTCAGCCCGTCCAGCGTATCCCTCGATATCAGCTGCTTCTCAAAGACCTGATTAGCCACAGCGATCCCGAACATCTGGTATGTGCAGGGCTGTGCCCAGTTCCTGCGCCCACCGCCATGGCACAACGGCTGACGCTGTGACACGCCTTCCCCCCCCCCCAAGGATTACGAATCGCTCGGGAAAGCTGCAGAGAAGATCAGAGAGGTGGCGGTGTACATAGAAAAGCGGTGCGAGGAGGCCGAGAATATCACCAAAGTCAGCGAGATCCAATCCAGACTCTTCGGCAAGATAGACGTACGTGTCTCCATCCACCCTCTTAACCGCCTTGGCGATGCGATGTCGCTGGCGCTGGGGAGGGGTCGTGCTAAATCGTTGTTTGGCGTCGGTGATTGTCTGTCGTGCAGAATCTGGCGCAGGCGTCGCGCAAGTACGTGCGACAGGGCGAGATGGTGGTGTGGTCGCTGGAGAACAAGAAGAAGGAGAACCGAGTCGTAATCCTGTTCAACGACCTGCTGCTCGAAACCAAGCCCATGGTCAAGAAGGGCCGAAAGGGCGAGCCGGATCTCCAGGTCCTCAAGTACCTCCACTCGTGGAACCTCTACCACGTTTCCCCCGCGCCCATGCCCGACACCGAACGTTCGTTTTTCCTCCCCCCCCCCTTCCCAAGAGCGCACGACAACTCACTTGACAAGGCGACGGTGCGCGGTTCCAAACGTCGACAGGCGACAGGTTCGGTTTGGCTCTCACGTCGGAGGGCGGCAAGACGGCGTTAGTTAGACTGTACGCCAAGTCCGCCTTCGAGAGGGACGACTGGGTGCGTGCGTTCCAAGCGCTCAGAAGCGATATCGAAGCCAAGCGAAGCGAACACTACGGTATGTGCGACATGAGCTCCTGAGAGCGTCTTCACTCTTCTGCTTCGACATCTAAAATCGCAATTGGTGTCGCTGCAGAACGAGTGAGGGACACGGCCCAATCGAAGGCTGCCAGGTACAAGGAGACCATCGAGGGCCGCTATACTTCACCCATTCTGCCCGAAGATTCCATGATCGCTAGGTACGCCATGTCAGTTTCACGTTGCTGCTGCTGTTGCATTTTCGCGTCGCCAACCCCGCCTCTCATCTCCGCAGATCCAGCACGGTGTCTTCACGATGGGAGTCACGGCTGCGTGCCCACACTGCCCGCATCCGGCAGATTCAGGCCCAGTCCGGCGAGGCAGACCCCTCGCTTTCGCTCCCCTCGCCTCCGCGACAACTGAACTCGGGGGAAGCCGAGGCAATTCTCGACACTGGCTCGCCGCGCGGGGTCGATCCGGGCGCCTTCGAGCCGCCTGAAGTGAACGGCGTGCCCGATGCCAAGGACGGCGGCAAAAAGGGCTCGCGAGGTCGACACACCATCACCGAGGGCATGGTCAAGGCCGAATCGCCCTCGCTCTTCTCGCGGCTCTTCCTGCGGAAACGATCCAAGGCGCGGTCGCCTATTCCGCACTACTCCAGCAGCGTGCGATCGCTCAAGACGCAGATCTCCATTTCTGACCTCAACGGCATGGAGGCGTCTTCGTCCTCGTCGTCTTCGTCATCGCACCCTGCCGACTCCGGGCTCAGCTCCTCGGTCTCCTGTGCCGACTGCGTGCCATCGCCCAGAATCAAGCAACGTCAGAGCTACCTCCGCGAGGAGAAGAAGCTGGACGACAAGGAGAAGGGCAAGGGCAGGCGTGCGTCCAAGTGCGTATCCATTCAAGCCTCCGCGTTTCTCTTCCGCGTTCGTAGGCCCACTCACGTGATTGCGATATGGCTTCAGGGAGAAACGGAAAAGCGAGAGCAGCACAGACTCCAAGCGGAGCAGCCGGAGCAGTATCGGGAAGTCGAAGTCGGCTGACGAGAAGGAGAGCGGCGGGAAGGACGATGTGCGAGGTACCCGTCCTGGGCGCTCGCTCTCGACCTCGAGCTCCGCCACGCACCCGCACAGCGATGAGCTGTCATCGTCATCGTCGGGCGGCAAGGCCGGCAAGCTGGACGATGGAATCGGCGGCCCCCGATCGTCGGAGGTCACGGCCGTCATCCAGCGGTCCCGCAGGAGGAAGGGCTCCAACGCCAGTGAGGTGGCATCGACCGACGATGAAAGGGACGAGAAGGAGAAGGCCAAGGAGAAGAGGCGCGAGAAAAAGAAGGCCAGGGCGGAGAAGAAGGCGGCAGCAGCTGCGGCGGCTGCGGCGGCTGCGGCAACGGCAACGGCAACGGCAACTTCAGCAGAGACGACAGAAAAGGAAGAGAAGGAGAAGGCCAAGGAGGAACCGCAGCAGAATGCTGGCACGGAGGCCGTCAAGGAGGACAAGAAAGCTCGGCTCAAGAGAAAGATTAGCGCGCAACGTCTCAAGGAGGCGATGATTCAAAAGTCTGGGTCATCGTCGTCCCTCTTCCAGCGCATCGTCACCGCGACACCATCCCAAACGCGATCGGGCTCCGGTAGCGCGATAGAGCGTGCCTCTCTCCCGCAGGCTCAGGTACACACACACACACAACACGCACGCGCGCATCATGCAACACACACGGCAGCACCTGTGCAACGCAACTGCCATTCTCAACCGGCTGTGTGTGTCGTCTCGTGTGCCGTTTACCAGCCTCTTGTGCTCTCCACTTCTGACAACGCTGTCCCCGCCAAGAAGAGGACGGAGAAGAACGAATCTGGCTCTGCATCGCCTACTGGCTTGTCGGAAGCCGGTACCGAAGAGGAGCAGCGGCGAAGCGATTCTTCGCCCGATGCTGCACCCTCGGCGAACGGGGAGCACGCCGGCGAAGAGGAGCGGGCCGCGACGGACACCGAGGCGCCAGCGGCGGTGGAGCAGAAACCGCCAGAGGGTGGCGCGGCGTCGGAGGAACCGGTGCGGGAGGAGTCGCGAGAGGTGGCACATGATCGCGAAGCGGGCGAGAAAGGACGAGAGGACGACAGCAAGGAAGAGACGAGGGACGAGGATGGTAGGGCGAGCAAAGGAGGAACTGAAGAGCGCCACGAGCAAGAGCACAAGGAAGAGGAGGAAACCAAAAACCAGCACCACCACCTCAACAACAACGGCGAGGATGAATCGTCGTCGTCGTCTGATGATGAAGCGGAGGCCTGCGGAAAGCTCCGGAGGGAGAGGAGGGCGACGGCGGAGGAGGAGAAGAGGAGCGAAGCAAGGAGCACCAGCGGAGACGACATCACCGAATGGAAGAAGGAGGGCGGCATGCTGGGCAAGCGAGTCAACAGCGAACTGAGGCTCGAAACCACCAGGTACGCCTCCGCGGGCCTTCTCCTTTCGTTGGTCCCCGCGCGTGATCGTGTGCGCCCTGACCTAACAGCGAACTATCRATGTMCAGCAACTCGACGTTCACGAAGGAGGTCAGACAGCGCGAGCTGGGCCACCTGCGGTCAATACGGATGCACTCGTTCCGATCGACCCGTTCCAAGTGGGAACAGAAGCAGAGGGAGATGGCGGCGGCAGCGGCAGCGGCGCCGGCGGCGGAGCAGAAGCCGCCACAGCGCTCGCGGAGGTCGAAACCGGAGGACCAGCTCATCTCGCCCACCACGGGCTCCACCGAGCCTTCATCGGCCGACACCTCGCCATCCTCATCGCCCGCCTCTTCTACGCCGTCCTCCCCACGCTCCTCCGTCTTGGCGGGCAACTGAACCCCCAGGTCTCTTATTTATCAAAAAGGTTCACCACGCCCTGTAAAAATACAATACTACCCATACCATCGGCGGTTGAACGTGACCAGCACACCACCATCAAGTCGATGGCTCATCAATAGCAACTGCCGCATCAACCACCCTCTTCCGCGGACGGGGGAGGGCAGGCGCTGGTGGGTGGGAGAGTGAACCTTGTGGTGCGTTCCCACGACTTCTGCGGAAATATGCGAGGCGTGCGGGCGCACGGCTGGTGAAAACGGAAAGGAGGAATTGAGCCAGGACAACCGCCCCCTCCCCCTTGTCCTTTTCGTCGATCGTCTCTTGGATCACGCCGAGACGAGTGCTGTGCGAATGCGCCCTGACCCCTAGCAGCACTTCCTTACCAGCATTCGACCTGTATCTTGTACGGTAAGGATAGGCTAGTCTCAGGATTGCGCGATCCTTCCGAATTTTGCATCATGGCGAATGGGATTAGCAACATGCTCGACGATCTGGCGATCGTGAGGACGACGTCGACAGCGACCATAAAGGAGGAGGTGGTGGTGACCGAGGGCGAGATGCGAGTCGTGCTGAAGAAGGCGGCCTCCTTCAACGTCACGCGAACGCAAACCTCGAGCCCCAAGAAGAGCATCAAGAAGCGGCACGAGATTGAGGGGGATGACGATCACGAGTTCAGGAACAACTACAAGCAGTCGGTGATCGAGAACAAGAACGACTACTGGCGGCGCATGTGCTGGTGCGAGGTGCAGAAGAGGCGGAAATCGCGAACCACCATTACGTCGATCGACCTGCGAAGCCGATTTGAGCGATACGATCGCTGGGAACGAAAGGATTTTCGACGAGTGGACTGGAAGACCTTCTACGACGAGATGCGACTCGAGAAACCCAGCAAGCCGGACGAGTGGCTCGGCAATCCCAAGTTCCTGGGCGGCGTCTTCGTCATCATGTTCATGCTCTTCTACTGCCTCATCTCCTCGCTCTGAACCCTCTCCACCGCCGCCCCATCTCTTATTTATTATTCGTTTCGCTCTGGCGCCCCCCAACTGTACACCTACGAAGGGGAGACCGTTCTCCCTCCCTTCATGCACACTTGTACCACAGAACCGTGGGGCGTGCGTAGCTGGCTGCTCCACCACTACACACGCTCTTCTTTGTTGATAAAAATGTTGGCAAGACCCAGCTCTCTTCTTCCTCCTTCCACACTTGCCCCTCCCTCCTCTGCTACTTGCTGAACCAAAGCGATGGTGGCTGAACTAGTGCTGATTCCTTGGCTATTTACACTGACCTACACTCTCTTCTTGCTTCAGTGGTACACGCGCGCGTATCAGGCACCCCACGTTACTGCTGGGCAGCGTCCTTGGGCGGCTGCTGCTGCTGCTGGAACTCGGCGGGTGCGAACTGCGGGTTGGGCATGACCGGGTACATGTAGACGACCTGGTTGCCCGTCTCGGTCTGGATGAGCATGGGGATGGGCTGGTCCTGAGGGTAGGACGGGTAGAAGGCGGGCATGTGGTCGCCGGCCACCACCGAGGGCGCCGAGGGAGCCTCCAGGGGGGTCATGGGCAGCTCCACCATCATGGGGTCCTCGGCGTCGACCATCACGGGCACTGCGGGCATGAGAACAAGGGCGTGCGTGATGAGTTGCGGCTGGGGCAGGGGCGGGGGGCGAGCGGGAAGGGTGCTGCGTACCCTTCTTGGTGCAGAGGGCCTGGATGAGCAGCCTCTGCTTCCTGAGGAGGAAGCTCGACGCAAAGATGATGCAGGTCAAGATGGCCAGCCACTCCAGGCGGATGTTTGTGGCGTAGAAGACGGAGAGGGAGAACACCATCACAAGGCCGAACAGGCACAGCATCGAGTAGAGGAAGTGCTGTAGGATTGATCCTATGTTAGCAAAAAATGCATCACGAAGCAGGGGTATTACTGACGTACCGAGACGATCAAGCCGAGGTGCTGGCGGCGCACACCAATCCAACCGAGGATGGCCATGAAGAGATTGAAGTACGGGAAGAAGGTACCGAAGGTGCCCGGGCCCCATTCGGGAATCGACACGAGCTAGAGAAGGAAGGGTAAGACGACCGCTGGTGGGAGAGGAGAGTGAAAATTACCGTACCATCTGGACAAGAATGAGGAAGAAAACCCACTTGGTCGAGTTATCGATGATGGCCTGATTCTCGGCGGTGTAGGTCATCTCGACCTCGGCCGGCTCATCTTGCTGCGGGCAACTCTCCTCGTGATGCTCGCGATTCTCAATTTGCTGATACACCACAGCGGGGTTCTCGGCCTGGACGTTCATCGTTGGTTGTTTTTTTTGATCTATTGATGGCCCCTTGTTGCTGTCTAATCGGCAATAGTGCGGACATTATTTATTGCTCCTCGCGCTACGCGGTTTTCCCACCACTATTCGAATCGCAACGAGATGATGATGGCAAAGATGAGTTGTAGATGCGAAGCTGGCGCATGAAGCCCTCGTTCGGCTTGGCACGGCTTCGGGCGGTGCGTACGAAAGCGAGGGCCGCATCGACATCCATTCGTTGCGAGTGTAGAAGATACGCGATGACGACGCTGGGCGAGCGCGAGACGCAGGCGTCGCAGTGAACGAGAACTGCGCCCCCTCGCGCTATTGCGTCGTTGATGAAAGCGTTGGTGCTCGCGAGATGTTGCAGCAGGTCTTCGTTCTCGTTGTCCGCAATCGCTATGCTCAGGTACTTGAACCTGTCCGTGTACTTCGTGTAGGGCTGGTCGGCCAAGTCAAGGACGTGCGTAATCCCCTGCTCCTGCAGTTCTCCCACCTTCCACCGCCCTCCTGCTCATTAGGCTGCTAAGGAGGGAAGGACATAGTTCCGCAACAACTGAGGCGGACCTTGTACGCCGCTTGCAGGGGTCCAAGGTAGAGCCCCGGCAGGACCTTGTAGAGCTGGACCTCCTTCATCGCAACCCGACACGGGATGGTGCAGCCACAAAAGGGCACTTGCGGGAAGCGCCCACACACAGGCAGTGGTACCTTGCTGCTCTCCTCCATCTTCTTCTTGTCTTTGGCCCAAAGATTAGTCTCTTCCCCATTTCCTCCTCCCTCATTCGCTGAACTACTTCCTCAGTCGAGCAAAGTTGTTTTCTTTTAGGCCCACATTATATCTACATGTTCCGCTCTCCGTTCCTCTCCTCTCCACTATGCACACCTTCATCCACATCCAGACGACGGTCCAGGAGCTCGCCGTCGGCCTTTACATGACCATACTGTTCCTGTAGTGCTCCGTGGGCGGAGGCGCGATCGGGTTGACCGGCGCCTCGTTGTCGGAGTTGCCCGAGCTGCCCGAGCTGCTCGTGGAGCCGCTGCGCACCTTCTGCATGTTGCGCCTCGGGCTGATGACGAGCAGGAGGATGATCACGGCCGCGGCCAGGAGAAGGGCAAGCAACAACAGGCCACCCAGAATGCTGCCCACGATGGTGCCGATCTCCCAGTCCTTCAGTCCGCCGCCGCCGCCAGGAGCAGCTGTGAACACAAGAAGACCCACGGTGAGCCCATCCATCCATCACCGCGATTGACCGTGCACTGGCTAACACGCAAACACAGAGAAACGTTGTACCGTCGTTCGCTGGCGAAGGCGAGGGCGTCGGCGTGGGGTCCACATAAGGCGTGGTGTCCTTGGATGCACCGCTCTGGGTGAAGAGCACATCGTCGAGCGCGATATCACTCTTGAAGAAGTCCTTGGTCAAGCCCCTCGTGCCAGCTGCCACAGCCCTACACATGGCCAGCGTCTCACCCATCAGTACCGCTGCCTTAACACGTTATTGCACCACATGATGTGCGGTCCGACGATACTCACCTGAATCTGTACTGCACGGCCATAGGGGCGCTGGTGGAGGCGGTCGCCGGGAGGAGGCTATCGACGTTGGCCTCGTGGACTCGCCAAGCCTCGGTGGGGCTGGTCTGCTGCTGGCCGGTGAAGGCCACTACGTCAACCCACGACGGCGACGACGCGTTGAGGGCCTTCATCGACAGCGTGAGCGTGGCCTTGCCCTCAGTGGCGTCCATGTCTGCACCGTACATGAAGTAGTAGAAGCTCACCGTGGCACCTGCGGACCAGCCACACACACACGTCAGTCGGCACGGTACGCGCACAACCACCACGAGCAGCGCTGGCCTAGCTTGTAGCTTGTGCGTACTTTCGTTCGTGTACATGATGGTGGGACTGAAGAACTCAAACTCGGAACCGTAGCACCCCGACGCCTCGATGTAGGCGTACTTGCCCGAGGTGCTGGTGTGGTCGCCGCAGGGACCGGTCAACAGCTGGAGGGAGAGGGCGAGGTGAGGCCTGAGGAAAACTGCTGCGCGAGGCGGTCGAAGGTGGTATCTCGGTGGGCCCAGCGCACGTACCCCGCTACACGTGAGAGGCTTCCCAGTCGCATAGTCGATGTTCGACGACGTCTGGCCCTCGGTGATCCACCAGTTACGTGACTGGTTGTAGAACTCCACGGCTTCGACCGGCACGTTCGCCCATCCCGCCGGCAGGTTGATGCATTCCTGCGTACGTCCCCCGTTTCGATAAGCCACCATCCACATCCCAACTCACTCGTGCGTGTGGTGTGGTGTGGTGGTGT
>CDFN01058042.1:0-10352 GCA_000826445.1 Acanthamoeba quina | reverse complement strand
TGCGTGTGCGTGTGCGTGTGCGTGTGCGTGTGCGTGTGCGTGTGCGTGTGCGTGTGCGTGCCTGGCGACGGGAAAGCCGGCATCGCGGAGCGTCTTGGCGAGGCCCACCGACGCCGCGTCGCCGAACCGGCCCGCCGTGAACTGCTTCTGCCCTGCGCCGACGGTTGAAGAAAGAAACAACACCCACAGTCAGCCGGCAAGGCCTCGGTCTGCCGGCCCTCATGAGGTGCCCAGAGCGCAAGACGCGTGGTGGGCAGGTAGAGTACCCAGGTGGATGAGGCCGCCCAGGAAGGTGCCGGTGGTGATGACGACCTTGGGCGCGCGCACCAGCTCGCCGGAGCCGAGGAGGACGCCCTGGACGGTGGCGCCGTCGGGGGAGAGGAGCAGGTCCTCCACGGAGGCCTCGGCGATGTCGAGGCCGGGCGTGGACTCGAGCGTGTGGCGCATGGCCTTGCGGTAGAGCTCGCGGTCGGCCTGGGCGCGCGGGCCGTGCACGGCAGGGCCGCGAGAACGATTGAGAATGCGAAACTGGATGCCGGCGACGTCGATGGTCTTGCCCATCAGGCCGTCCAGGGCGTCGATCTCGCGGACCAACTGGCCCTTGCCGATGCCGCCTATCGATGGGTTGCACGACATGACGCCGATGCTGTCGATTTTGTGCGTGATGAGGAGCGTTCTGGCGCCCACCCTTGCCGAAGCGGCACAGGCCTCGCAGCCCGCATGCCCACCCCCGACCACGATGACATCGTAGGCTGGCGACGATCGTAGGCCCGCGGCCGAGGACCAGCCTCGCCTCCAGCATGGCACGGCGTGATGTGCAAGGGAGAAAGAAGAGGCTGCGACATGGCGAAGCGAAAGCGAGGTGGCAGCATTCACATGGGAGCCATGTGCCGTGCGTCGTAGCAGCATCTCCTCCTTTCGTTTGAATTTGAGGAAATCGAGATTTGATCCGGCGTGACGTCAGCATGGAAAGAGTGAAAATGATTTAAAAAAATTTTCAACAATTTAAGGAGGCGGCAGGTACAACAAGGGAGTGCGTGGATCGCGTGCCCAGACTTTGTTGGCGTGGCCTTGGTTGATTTCGCAGATAGAACAGAAGAATTAGAGCGTAGAGAAGAATCATCATGTCGTACGATCGTGCCATCACCGTCTTCTCGCCCGATGGACACTTGTTCCAGGTCGAGTATGCTCTCGAGGCAGTCAGAAAGGGAACCACTGCTGTACGTCCACCATATCCATGTGATCCTGAGCGATTGCTGCAGCAGTGCATCATCGCAAGCAGCCTGCTTGAGGGGGGAGTCAATCAATGCAGCGCATGATCTAATTCATTTCGATCATCGTCAGGTGGGCGTGAGGGGCAAGTCCATCCTCGTGCTGGGTGTGGAGAAGAAGTCTGTGCCCAAGCTGCAGGATCCCCGCACGGTGCGCAAGATCGTGCAGCTCGATGATCACATCTCGCTCGCCTTTGCCGGATTGACGGCCGATGCGCGCGTCCTCATCAACAAGGCACGACTCGAGTGCCAGAGCTACTCGCTCACCATCGAAGAGCCCGTGTCCGTCGAGTACGTCGCCAAGTACATCGCTGGCGTTCAGCAGGTACCCCCGCCCATCTCGTTACGCTACGCGCCACAGATTTCTCGAGTGAGCTCAATCAGAAGAAGCGCTAATCCCCACTTGTTCTCTCTCTCCATCTTCACCCCCTTGTCACATAGAAATACACACAAAGCGGTGGCGTGCGACCATTCGGTATCTCCACGCTCGTGATCGGTTTCGACGACGGCAAGCCACGCCTCTTCCAGACCGATCCCTCTGGCACGCACGCCGAGTGGAAGGTACGCTCGCACCCACTCACTCTATAATCGCTCGCTCGCTCGCTCGCGTTGATGAAGTGGTGCTGATGCCTTATGGGCTCCTTTGCTTGTTGGTTCACGTTGTGCAGGCCAACGCTACTGGCCGTAACTCCAAGACGGTGAGAGAGTTCTTGGAGAAGAACTATCAGGATGGCATGAGCGATGACGAAGCGATCAAGCTTGCCATCAAGGCCCTTCTTGAGGTGCGCCAACACCACACACACACGACACACCACACACAACAACACGTTCTGACCTGCGTTGTGACACATCGTAATGGGACAGACTGTCGAGGGAACGAGCAAGAACTTGGACATTGCGGTGATGCGTTCCGATCAGAAGCTGACCTTCTTGCCCGACGAGGAGGTGGACAAGGTCGTGAAGGTCATCGAGGAGGAGAAGGAGGAGCAGAAGGCCAAGCCCAAGCAGCAGCAGTAGTTGTGCAGTAGCAAACCATCATCGAGTTAGCCGGCTCTCTCACCCAACCTTTCGTCCTTTCTCCATAAGGCTGTATAAAGCACTTACTTCCTTTTCTCTCACGCCTGCGCAAACCGTCCATCGATCAAGAGACGTGGTGAGGAGGTTGTGTCATCTTCTGTTCGCCGATGAAGATGATGATGAAGGTTGGTGCTACTCCCTCGCTTTTTTCCATCAGAGACGTTCCGCAGGCCTGGGCTTGACTGTTTCGAATTTTTGCGCGCACCAGCCATTTATGTGGGCCAAGTTGAGAAATTTGAGGATTGCGCTCTACCTACGCTGTTGGACGGGGAAGGGGCAAGACCATCCATTTGCTCATCGCCTCCTCGACAAGTGCACCACACGACTCTCCTTTCTCAACACTGTCTACCTACCAAGTTACGAACAACCACAAGCCGAGCCGTTCTCCATTTACAAGAAGTACGTCTGGCCCCACCGCCATTCCTCTCTTTTGACGCAGATCTGTGTGGATGATGCATAGATGCGAAGGAAGAAAGAGTAGCACAGTAAGATTGCTGACGTGCATTGTCTCTCCTGCAGTCTCTTCTATAGGTCGTAGACAGATGAAGGGATTGCTTTCGCCCGAGGTGCCGCTACTCGTTTTCCGCTCTGGCCCGGCCGCCACGCAACAAGCTTGCGGGTGCGCACTCCAGGCCAGGGACGAGGAGGAAGAAGAGCGCACGACTACACTGCAGGCCTGCGAATGCCCGACCGACGCTTGCTTCACCTGCGGGCTTGACCAAGAGTACGCCCTCGACGAGATAGAGATCGAAACGGGGCAGAACAGCCAACCCACCATCTCCGCCCCCAAACGACGTCCGCTCCACCTCTTCATCACCGTCTGCATGCATGGCAACGAGAAGACAGGTTCAACCTTCGCCCCATGTGTGTTCGTTCTTTTGCGTTGTTATGGTTCTCTCATGCCCGTTCTCAGGCCTGGTGGCGATGAATGAGCTCATCAAGGAGGGCGCCATTCCTGCGCTTCTCAACCAGCGCGGCGCGGACACCAAGGTACGATGCGTTCAGCAGCTTCTGCTCTACTTAGAGTCCTACGTAGACGCTGATCGCGAACACTGTTGGCGCTCCTCCAGTTGACGGTGATGGTCGGGAATCCTCGCGCCGTGGCCGAGAACAAGCGCTTCGTGGAGAAGAACCTCAACCGCATCATCCACCCCGTACGTGTAGCGTTCACCTGTGAACCCACTACTGCTGACCTGCTGATCGGCGGTGGCTGCATCAGACGTGGTTTGCGAGAGAGGAACAACTCTACGAGGCCCGCCGAGCGCGGCTGGTGGCGCGCATGGGGCTAAGCAGCGACCAGTGGCTCGACGTCCACTCCACCTCTTCGCCCTGCACCGCCTACGCCCTGCCGACCGGCAATCCGCAGAGCGAAGAGCTCGCCGAGAGACTCGACATCGGTACCGCCCAGCAGAACCTGATGGACTGATCTTGTTCACTCTTCGCTGGGCGACTGACCTGAATGAGGCACCTCTCAGGTCTGGTGATCAGCAAGCTGGCTCACCACACCGTTGAGGGCGGAACGTCATGCGATTGGGCCTTGCAGCACAACAAGGTCCTCAACTTCACCTTCAATGGTCTTGTTCGCATTGGTGCTCAATTCGGATTGGTGGTGTGTGTCTGCAGACGTGCGTGTGCGTTGAGTGCGGGCAGGAGGGTACGAGAGAGGCCATCGAATCCGCCAAGCGGGTGATCATGAGCTTTATTGTGGGCCACCGCCTGTTTGGTGACAAGCGGTACGCACGCCACACTCTCCACGCACCCGTCACCACTTTTTGCGTGCGACTCACCAACAACGTTGTTACACTCCCATTGATTGCTCGCGCAGCCGCTACGTGAGCACAAACCAAGTGCGCGTGCGCAAGGGCTTCCGGTACGCCCGGCGCGTGCAGGCCTTCGAGCACGTCGCCTACAACGAGGTGCCCATCTCCCTCCCTCCCTTTGGAACCAACATCAAACCACGTCCTCATCATGACCAACCAACACGTCTCTCTCCGCCTGGAACGCACAGCTGTTGGCGGTGGACGACGAAGTGGGCGAGATCAGGTGTCCGTTCGAAGAGGGCGCGGTGGTGATCATGCCCACCTCGGCGCCCATCGTCGGAGAGGAGGCCTGGTTCTGGGGCCGACAAGATCTCGAGGTCGTGAGCGTGTAAGCCAACCAATAAATACTTATTCCTTGCACCAGAAAGGGTAATCACCCATATGGACATGGATTAGGTAACTGGATAAAGCCCAGGATACCTGGTCACATAGCCAGGAGGTTTTATCTTATCTTGACCTGGCGCAGGGCCAATAGGTGAAGCAATTGCGGGTAAGGTCGCTTTCTTTCAGCCGAAAATTCGCAAACTTGCAGACAGGAAGCAGGCCAATCGTGGGCGCTGTGCCGGGCACATAAGCCCAGAGTGGGCTGCTGCTGCTGCCTCGACCCATTCCTCCCACCAAACCACAAGCACAACCCAACACAACCTCACCACCCAACACCCCTTCTTGCCCAAGGTTTGTATCACCACCTGCATCTCATCACATGGCTTCAACTCCACCCACCACAACAATCTCTGGACAAGAAGAGCAGGTCTTGTCACCACCTCGTGGCATCTTTTTGACTCACTCCAACCGCCCGCTGCCGCCTTCATCGTCAACAGCAGCAGAAGGACTTTCTACACAAGCAGCGATGGACACCACCACCCCACAGCCCGCACCAACAACGACCACCTCGCCGCCTGTGACCCACCCGGTCGAGGCTGCCCCGGCCCCCGGGACGCCAGGCCGCGAAGGGGTCTTCCAGCTGAAGGCCTCCGACTTCCAAAGCAACGAAGTGCCCCACTACTTCCTCACCTCCGGTACCCAGCCCACTCTCCACTCACAAACCAGGAATTAATTCCTGGTTTCACTGGAACCAATCAAAATTCTTATCTTTCGTGCGCCCGGGCGCTCAGGTCGTAAGTGGCTGGTGTGTATCGACGGCTCGAGCGAGTCCAAGCTGGGCCTGTTCCACGCGCTCAACCTCATGAACGTCAACGAGGACCACCTCTTCCTGGTCCACGCCGTCAAGAAATCGCGCTCCCTCGCCAGCCGCCTCTCGATCTGGCGCGGCTCAACTGCCGAAGCCCAGCCCGCGGCCGGCGGCGCTCCGTCGGCGCTGGCGGCGGCCGAACCTACGGCCGCCCAGGAGCCCGAACCCGAGCCCGACTCGGTCAAGCGGGGCAAGGGCTACCTGGCCCACGCCGGCAACCTGGTCAAGCAGTGGTCCGACGGGGTCAAGTGGACGTCGCGCTTCATCGAGGCCAAGGACCCGCGCGAGGCCATCTGCGACCTCGCCAACGAGGAGAAGGTACCCCCCTTCCTCTTGATTGAAAGATGAGTGAAAATGAAATCTTGAAATTGAAGTAGAAGATGAAAGATGAAAGATGAAGATTGAAGATGGCTGACGTGTGATATTGCTTCGATGCCAGGTGGACTACATCGTGATGGGGAGCAGAGGCCAGAACCCGATCAGAAAGATGTTCATGGGCTCGGTCTCGTCCTACGTGTCCTCCCACGCGCCCTGCCCGGTGATCGTCATCCGCGAGACCGAGGAGCAGCGCCGCGAGAAGAGGGCAGGTGAGTACTGACCACACCCTCTTCTACCTCTCTCTCGTCTCTAGGCCGCACCTCGTTCTCTTCTCTCTCCTCTCTTCTTCGGGAAAGAGTTGAAGATGACGATGAGCTGACGGCTGGCTGGTGATCATGATGGTGGCAGCTGAGCTGGAGGAGAAGAAGGTGCAGAAGAAGACGTCGGAGAAGACCGAAAAGAGGAAGAAGCTGCGCAAGAAGAAGAGGGACCAGCGCAAGGCCGAGGGCCAACTTCAAGCCCAGCAGCAGCAGCAGCAACCACAACAACAGCTGTACATGGAGCAGCCGCTGCTTCTGCCGCCGCAGCAACAGTTCCAACAACAGCCGACGACGACGATGCAGCAACCGATGAGGACGATGGTAGGGGAGGAGAAGAGGTTCGAGGAGTTCCTGCCGCAGCCGCCCATCCCGCCGCCGGTCGACACGAGCCTGGGCATCCAGGGACCCATCGTGCCCGGCGAGACCAACATTCCCGTCATGGACAAGTGAACCTCCCCTCATCTTCCCTCTCCAACCCCCAATTGCAGTTGTAAATAGTGTCACACTGTACATACACCTTCATCTACAAAACTAAATATGTTTGCGCAAATGTTACACGAAAGATTTGAAAAAAGACAAAAGACAAAAGATAAATATTGTCGACGAGCCGGACTTCTCAACTTTCCGGTCGGGCACCACAATGGCGGAGCGAGGGGGGACCCGAAGGCTTCAACTAGGGCGGGAGGTGGTGGTGAGGGGTAGACCGTACTCTTCAGGATCATATTCCATAGTATTGAGTCTATAGTCTTGTATCCCTTAAACAAGACGAGCCCACTGGGTATGGATGATGACGCCTGTCCCTTGCTCCTGAGCGCGAAGTGCTGCGTTGCGCACACAGTGCCTGCGTCGCCCCTCGGGGCCGATGCATGGTCTGGCGCAACGCGTTGATGACCGTTCCTTTACACCGTAATGCCAAGGGTTGGGTGTGGGATGGAGCGAGTGGATGTCCGACCTACCTTTCATTTTGCTTCATCTTCATCTTCGTCGGTTCATCTTCTGATGAACAAGATTGCGAAATGAATGAGGAATGATTGGCCTCTTCGATTCGATTTTGTTTCATTCATTGCGACAGAGGGTTTCGTCGTTGGGAGGGGGAGCTGAGCTTGGAGGAGGAGGACACACGAGCGAGGAGCTGCTTGGCGTGCACTGTTGTGGGTCGGTAGACGCGCGTCACCAGCGGCTTCGGATCCTGCGAAGATGGTGAAGAAGGTGATGAGTGTAAGAGGCGAAGGAGATGAAGAAAAATCAGCAGCGTACCTCCAGCGCCAGGTCCATGAGGCCCTCCAGGTTGAACAGCGCCACCTCGAGCTGTCGCATGCGCCGCTTGTTCTCGTTGATGCCCTCTGGGCCTCTCGTGAGGTTGGCTTTGAACTCTATACACGTCACCCCCATCATCTCAGCCACCACCTGAAGAACAGAGAAGCCTGTCAGCCACAGCACACGCACACACCGCACACGCACACGATGGAGGAGAGGCACACCTCGTCGGACATGAGGGCCTGCAGCGTGCCGCTGCCATCCTCCAGCTTGAGCTCCAGCGAGTACTTCCCTGGGGATGGAGTCAGCACGCGCTAATGGTAAGCAGCGACACGACACGACACGCGGTAGGTGGGGGGGGGGGCAGTCATGCCTGTCTTGTACTGGAAGGAGCCCTTGAGGAGCTCGATGGAGGCTGCTTTCAGCGTCACCTTGCGCCCGGTCGCCAGGTCTTCCGGCCGAAGCTCGTCTATGTACACGAAGGGCTCGGGGCTCCTGGCGTCCGCCGGTGGGTGCTCGTCGAACTCGGCCAGGTCGCCCAGACTGAAGCCAAAGTCGTCGGGCACGTCCGCCAGGTAGTCGTCGGCTGGCCGGGCCTGGCCGGGCTCCTCCTTGACCTGTCGCGGCGGTGAGAGCAGAAAGATATAAGCCGTGCGTGTCGTGTCGTGTCGCGCGCGCGTCGTGTGCCGTGTGTGCCGTGTGTGCGAGAGAGGTGGGCGCGGGTACTGGGATGGGCGACGGCAGCTCTTCGTCGAGGAGGGAGATGACGGCCTCGACGGCGGGCTCCTCCTTCACGATGGTCTTCTTCTTGAGGGAAAGCGAGAGCCCTTTCGGCTTGCCGCTGGGCTGCTCGGCACTCCCCACGGCCGTGGCACTCTCCTGCTTGACGCGCAGCAGCTTGGCGGCCGACGTCGTCGTCGGCGTCGTTGGCTTGGTCTCCGCCTCCTGTGCGCCAGCGCCGGTCGTCATGAACCGTCGATGAGACCAGGCGACACGACACGACACGACACGTTCATCAGCAGACGAGACGGAGGAAGGGAGGGGAAGGGAAAGGGAACAGGTACGTCGTCTTCGATGCTGTCGTTGGAATCGTCGATACCGGGCGGGGTGAGGGGCGATATCCGACTGGTGGCCGAAGAAGAGAGTGATGCGGCCGAGGAGCGCGACAACGATGAAGACGACGACGATGATGAGGACGCGGTGGCGGACGATCGCGAGAAGAAGGGTATTGAGACCACGGGCGTGGAAGTTGAGGATGTTGATGACGACGATGACGTGGAAGATGTGGATGTGGATGATTGCGGCTGGGCGGCTGATGCGGCAGGTTGCCGGGCCGCGGGGACCAAGGAGGAAGCGAACGCACCAGCAAAGGTGGCTGCGGAGGAGGCGAGAGATGAAGTAGAAGTAGAAGTAGATGATGAAGAAGACGATGATAATAATAACGACGACGCCGAGTACGATGATCGCAGCTTCGGTGCCGTGGAGTTGTTGCCAAGGCCTGCGGAAGACGACGCCGCCGGTCGAGAGGCAGCCTTGGTCGTCTTGTCGTACGAATTGAAGGCGGACGTAGCAGTGGCCGAGGCGGTGTCGGCCTCGTCGACTTCCATTCGTGGCCGCTTGGCGGCATTCGATCGCCAGTCGCCGTCCGAGGCCTGTTGCTGGGCGCCCGTTGCGTTCACCGTTGGCGGCTCCTCGACTATTCCCTGTCTGTCGCCGCACAAGCATCACGCACAGCGATGAGTCACGTGAAGGCGTCGTCTTCGTCTTCTTCTTCTTCTTCGAGACGCACCCTCGCTTGCGCTTGTACTCGATGGTCTGGAGGTGGGCGTCGATGAGGCTCGCCACGCGGCCGCCCAGCACCTGCACGTTCTGGGGGAGGAGCAGCAGCACGCCGCGCCGCACGAGCACGTCGCGCACGAGGATCTTGGTGCCCGGCGGCGTGCGCTCGAGATCGAGCACGGGCACGCGACGGTACTCGAGGGCAAACACGCGTCGCACGCCGTCGGTGAGGCTCAGCTTGAAGGTGCGGTAGTTGGAGTTGGTGGTGCCAGCGCCTTGGCCCTGGCGCTGGTTCTGCTGGGCGAAGCCGCCGCGGCCTCCTCGACCGGCGCCCCGTCCACCGCCGCGAGCACCGTCGGCTTCGTGTCTTTGCTTCTTCTCGAGCGCCTTCTCTTCGTCTTCGTCCTGATCGGCAACGCGGCCCACGTGCTCGATGGGCGCTTCGATGTTCACCATCTCATCGATCTGCAGGAGGTGGCTTCCCTGCAATGGAGTGTTTTGGGGCGATTACAACCCTGCGAACGGGCGTGTAGTGAATGGGAAAACCGTACGGCAATCTGGTCTTTGTGCATCCTCTCTACGTTCGGCAGAGTCCCTTGCGAGGCAACCGCGTTGAGATCTGCCATCAGGAAATGGTTGAATACAGCATCGGCGAGCTGTCGTGGATTGCCATCGTTTCCGATCCCCTCCTCCATTCTAATGTGCTCCACGCACAGCTGCAACCAGTCATCCTTCACATTCACCTGGCGCGTTCGTAGCTCGGCCGCTACGCGCTGCAACATTGGCCGATTAATCAGCTTCCAAATTCGATTCGATCGGTAATCGCCTACGCGAGCCAAATGTTTTCGCGCCAAACGTAATTTGTATTTCTTGGAACACAAATAAAAATACCAAAAAAAAAACAAAAACCACACAAAAGATGAAACACTAGCCCTCTGCGCCGCCGCCAAAAGAGATGTGGTACTCCCTGTGCGTGCCGTTCCTCTCGAAGGAGAGCAGGTGCTCGAACGAGATCGGGCGCATGTTGAACTTGGGCTGGAAGTGGATCGTCCCCTTCAGCTGAAACACGCCCCAGCCAATCTGCAAGCACAGCGCAGGAGAAACAGAACGGGAAGATGGGCGAGGTGAGGTAAAAAGGTGGGGTGAAGAGCTGTGCGAAATGGCAGGAGAGGAGGACGTCGCGTACGCGAGCGAATTCGAACGGCTGCTCGGTGATGACGAGGCGGTTGGGGTTGAACGTGGGGTGCAGGAACACCTCCACCCTCTGTACTCGAGAAAGCAAGATGCGGCGAACGAGTGAGCTCACGATGACACACAC
>CDFN01058040.1:663-10857 GCA_000826445.1 Acanthamoeba quina | reverse complement strand
AGCAGGCCGTCGAAGATCTCTTGCCTGATGTCCTCGGTGCCGTCGAACGAGTCGAACAGCCGCAGGAACGACACTCGTAAGGCAGCGCTGTGGGGAATGGCCTTCGTCGCGCTGCGGTAGATGAATCGGGGGATGGCGCCGGCCAAAAACGGGTTCTGTGTGCTGGTCCTGTACGGCGATTGTGGTTTAAAAAAATAGCGATTATCAAAATAATAATGTGAAGGAAGGGTACGTGGCGGCCTGGGCCTTGGTCGATGGGTCGCCAGCGGCACTGACGCTGAGTCCCTCCTCCTTTTTGCCGTCGGGCAACGAGGTGCTGTCGATACTTGTGCCCTGTACACCGAAAAGGTGAGTCGCTCATGAGCGTGGGCGGACGACGATGGCTGACTGACATCAAGACCGAGCAGGGCAGCTCGGACATAACAGGAAGTACCTTGGGCACGAGCGCGCTCGCATCGATGCCGAACTCCTCCATACGCTCCTTGATCCTCGCCAAATATATGCACTCCAGCTTGCAGAACTCGATCCAAAGACGCTCGCTCTTGGGGTTGAGTCGCAGTGCTCGCTCCATCAGGGCTGCACCACACGCGGAGAAAAATTGAGGATAAGTGACACACACACCGCACACGCGTGAGCAATGGCATAACATGACGCGCACCGCGAGCGGCCGTGATGTTTTCGTTGTATTCAAACTCGTAGCCTGCGGCCACGATCCACAATCCCTCGACGGTCGGGTGGAGTTGGATGGCCCTGCAGTCGTAGTCAGCACCACCAACGACAAGCGAAGCATAGTTGCATGCGGCCGTACTGTGCAAAGACCCGGTTGAGGGTAGCGGCGTTGCGGGTCTTCTTGAGGTATTCGATGTACTGCAGCCAGAGGGTAACGTCGCTGCCGAACTTGTTGAGCAATCGCCCGAAGATCACGGTGATCCACTTGGCGAAGTGGTGCTCGACCGACTCCGGCAGCCTCATGATGCCTGACGTCGCGTACGGGTGCATGAGAATCGTAGAAATTAAATCGTCAAAAATGAGACAAAATAAATCTCTCGCGTAGCGACAGAAGAAATGATTGAGAATTGGGGAACAACAGTGCAAGAGAAAGAAGAGAAGCGCAGCTGAAGGAGAAGGCCCAGCAGTACCAAGTTTCTTCTTCCTCTTCTTCTGCAGGATGTTCAGATTCATCTCGTACTGTATGTAGCGCAGATAATCCTCTTTTTCCGATCCAATTCGCTTCAGGGCATACTCGAAGTGGTTGCGCTTCTTGATGATCGCTTTGATTTCGGCCTGGGCCATTCACACACACATCACATTTGAGAAAATCGCTCAAAATCAGCGGAAATGGGCAAATCGGGAATCGGTACCGGAGAGAAGACCTCGAACTTCTGCAGCTGTTCGAGGTCCGGAATCATACGCTCCAGAAAGGAGTACACAACGTCCGCCATCTTTGCTTTCTTTCCTTCAAATCTTCTTCTTGCCTCCTATCCGCACGGCCCTTCGGTTCGTGATTTGATTCTGCCTAAAACAATTTAAAATAACATTTTCCTTCAAATCCTCGAAAGTCATTTGAAAGAGAAAAATCAAAGAAATGTATTTATTGGTGTTCCACCACGTAATCGTTCCGATTTACAAAAGGCACCAAAAGATCTCCAACAACGATGGCAAGCACACCACAGGACGAGGAATCGATCAAGGATGTACAGGTACGTGCATTCTGCACCGATTCAGTGTGGGATGCTGAGTCATCATCATCATCTTTGGGCGTCCAGCTGCTCGATCGAGTGCTGTTCAAGTTTGCCATGGTGAGCGACGCTGCGGCAGTGGAGGGCGCTGTGGCGTCCTTCCTCGTGCCAGTCCTCTCCAAACTCGCCAGCCCCGCGCCCACCACAAGGAACAAGGTACATGCGTGTGCGTGCCCTTGTGGTGCTTTGTGGGTGCCTGATATCGGTGGGTGCATACGTGAACGCAACGACAGGTTCTCGAGGTGTTGAACCACATCAGCAAGCGAGTAAGGAGCCAGACCAACATCAAGCTGCCGCTTGCAGACCTCGTGCAGCAATACGTGGCGCCTGACGCCTCGGCCTTTGTGCAAAACCTCAACATCATTTATCTCGGTACATATGCACACCCTCTCCCTTTGCGCACGCATGGTCATCTAACAAAGACTGCACGCCGGCCTTCCACACCTTCCAACAGAGATGGCTTTCGATCGTGCCACCAAGGAGGTAGAGATGCACACCCTTTGTGTGTGTGCGTGCGTGTGTGTCGTGTGTGTGTTGTGTCACGTGTGGTGTTGTGCGGCCGAAGCTCACCACGCAACCTGCGCGATTACAGGAGCAAAGCGCCGTGGCTCCTACGCTATTGAACGGCCTGCAGAGCCGGCCGGCCAAACACCAGGCGATCCTCCTTCGTCTGGCTGTACGACTAACCCTTAATCAGGGAAGACTGACCAACCCAAAATTGATGGGCTGACACACGTCTCCGAACAGGTGCCGAGGATTTTGGCCCAGTACCAACAGCGAGAGTTGGTGCGCGAGAAGCTCGTGATACCGGCCTTCTTTGGCGATGCCGCGGTGAAGAAGACGTTCCTCGACTTTCTCTTGGACGTGCTTCTGATGGTACCACTACGGCTGGACGACATCAGGTGCGCACGCGCCTCTCTCACGCTTGCGGCACGACCCTGACCTCACTGACACTGCATTTCGTGACGATCACAGTCCTCAGGCAGCCACAGCACCAGCCGCTTCATCCCAGTCATCACCTACAACGGAGCCGGCGGCCCCCAAGGCAGTCAGCGTTCCTGGCCTGAGCACACACTCAATTCAACGAATAATGGGCTCTGCCCGAGTACTTACGTCGCAGCAGCTCATCGAGTACAAGGTGCGTGACCGACCTCATGTTCGCAATTGAAAGACCACAGCTCATCGTCCAATCTCAGGCGTCAATCGTGGGCTTTCTCGCATCCGGCATTCTGGACGACGCACCCAATGCCATCCTACCGCACCTTCTCGTGGCCTCCAGCGACACACACCACAGGTACACCACACCCCAAGCTTAGCTCCTCCCCGCATCTCCGCTTCCATTGACCTCAACTCTTCCTCGTCTTATTTGCACCGTAGCATCAAGGACGACGGGACTGGCGCACTGAAGAAGCTGGAGAACGTCAACTTTGAAGACCCACAGGTAGATAGTGCTACTTTCGCGAATGCTCTTCTTGCATTGCAGGTCGATGACCGTTGGCGTTGGGTCGGGTCGGTTCATGTCCCAGTTGGTGAACAGGTTGATGGACCTCTTCCAGGGAACGCCGGCTACGGACAAGACCACTCCGCCGGAGGAGAGGCGAACACCCGCCGACTCCATTCTCCGCGAGAAGATCCTTCTCCAGCTCCAGCGCTCCACTCTTGCCAGTACGCCTGTCCTACACCGCCTACTGCTCAACTTGAAGCTTTGCTCGTCACATGTCTCAGACATCCTTGACTCACACTTCTTCTGACCAGCCAATTCATTCCCGCGCACACTGCAAATCATTTTTGAGGCCGTCTTCGGCGCCACGTCACCGGCTCGTATCAAGAGGGCGGGCTTGTCGTTCGTGCAAGCCGTCTTCGAAAAGGTACCGGTTCACATCCCTCAGTTGTTAGGCTGGTGCTCACGCCTTGAGTCCCTTACCATATGTAACGCCAGGCAGCGGAAGGAGTGCTCAAGCCCATGTCGCCGCTGATCTACGCCAGCGTGGTGAAACTGCTCGGCCAGCTGCAGACCGCGGATGACACCACCGAAAACCAGCTGCTGCGGGGCTCGGCCTACGTCACGCTGGGCACCATCGGCAAGCGGATGCCCCACCTCCTCACCCAGACCGGCGATCTCGGCATCCTCGAGATGCTCTTCAACCGCATCAGCGCCGAGCCCGAAGCAGGTGCGTCATTTGGTGTCTTTTGCTGAAGTTGCAGGCCTGTGGCAGTCCATTTATCGGGACTTGCCGGGTCATGTGTGTGACAGTCAGAGGATCGGTACAAGACGCACTCAAGCTGCTCGTACCGGCTTTCAAGTCCCTGTCCGACGCCCTCAACGCCAAGCTCGAGACCCTCCTCCTGGCCAGCGTGGAGCGGGTACGCTCCCCCCCCCTCAGTTCTAACCCCCTCTGACTGGTGCGGCGACCATACTAATCTCACGTTGAATACAACTTCTTCATTGCTCCGCTGTAGACCGAGTACCAGGCTCGGCTCGCTGCGGTACAATACGGTGTGCCATGCTCCCTCCAGGACTCTGACTGCGAATTATTATTTATTGTCTTTTTTGTTCGTCCCTCTCTGCAGCGATCAAGATCTTCCCGTTCTCACACGTGGCGAGCCGCTTCGTGTGCATCCTCGGCGTGAGCGACGACCGACCCGAGGTACGGCCAAGCCGGGTCGAACTGTATGACTTTGTTCGCTTGTTAACGCCAATGAACGATCAGGTGCGGGATGAGGCCAAGCGAGGGCTGCGTCCGTTCGTGCATCACCATGTCGACATCATCTCCGACAGCGCCCAGCCCTACCCGTCCTTCGTCGACCTGGTCCAGTTCGTCTCCAAGCAGGTGGCCAAGCGCATGGAGGGCGTGAACGACAAAAACGCCCTGCCGTTCCCGGCCGCGAGCTACGAGGAGTCGCTCAGTTTCCTCCTCAAGTGCCTGCGCAATAACATCCAACGGAGCGGCCGTACGTGGCCCGAGTACCTGGCCGACCTCAGCAGCGCAGGTGATTGCCTCACGCTCTACCGGTACGTACCTGTGTCGTGTGTGTGTGTTGCGGTGCCTCACACTAGCGATGCAGAGACCTGCTGGAGCTGGGCTTGGGTACGCGCGGTGGGCCAACCCTGCACCACGTCGCCGCCAAGTCGCTCTACGTCACGCTCTACCACATGAGCGACCAGCAGCTGGCCGAGTACTACACGGCCAAGATCGGCCTGTTCCTGGGCAACGGCAACCTGCTCTACACCGGCGCCCACGAGTCGCGCGAGATCATCGCCCGCATCATCGGCTTCTCCGCTCCGCATCTGCCGGCCGAGCGCGTCCTCGCCATCATGCAGACCTACCTGCCGCAGCTCGATGCCAACGAGATCAACGTCGATAAGGTCGAAGCGGCCATCAACACCCTCGCGTACGTTCTTTGCATTCCTGCCTGTGCGGGCGTGCTTTGAGGCCTAACTCTTTCATTTTTTTTGTGTGGTCTCTCAGCTTTTTGATCTGCCGAAGCCTCCAGTCCGGCTCCATGCCTCCGCAGTGCAAGCAGCCCTTCGAGGCCGCCGTCAGCAAGCTGGTCGACGTGCTCGCCCACCGCTCCACCCAGATCAAGGTTCGATTCCCAGCCCGCTGGCTCGGGCAATGATTGAAATGGTGTGCTAACGAACCACTCGTATGCGCGTCGTGGCCCCCAAAACACAGGTCTACGCCGTGCGCGCTCTCGGTATCATCGGGCGGTACTCGCCGCTGCCTCTGCCGGAGGGACCCGCCGAAGGCCAGAGCGCCACCGGGGAAGGCGACGCCGCTGCGCCCAAGGTGCTCACCAAGGGCGACCTCGTGAAGAAGCTCACCACCTTGCTGGGCTCGACCACGGAGGCCAAGCTCATCGAAAAGCTCGCCCTCGCCCTCGGCTACATGTGCGTCGGCGAGCCGGGCATTGCCCACAAGGTACCCATCAGTCCCCTCCCCTTGCCGGGGCTCGACCCACCCCTCAATACTCACGACCGCCCCAAATCCCTCCACACACAGACGGACATTCTCAATGCCCTGTACGGCCTGGACAAGACCAAGAGCGAGGAGATCCACTTCAGCGTGGGCGAGGCCCTGTCGTGCGTCGCGTCGGGTGCGGCGTCGGCCGCCGCCAAGGACCCCCTGCACCCGGAGATCGACGACCCGTTGGACGATGACGACGACCACCACGACGTCAGCAAGAAGCGCGAGGCCGAGAAGAAGGCCCAGCAGCAGCAGCAGAAGGAGGCAGCAGGCGATGACAAGGGCAAGCAGAAGCAGAAGGCGGACGTGCCGGCGCCGGTGGAGGTGCCGTACCCGGAGGTCATGGCCGGCATGCTGACCAAGCTCTTCTCGCTGGTGCAATCGGGAGCCAACCTGAGCCGCAACGCGGCCGCGATCTGGCTGCTGTCGCTCCTGCAGCACTCCTCCACGCACCCCGAGCTCCGCTCCAAGCTGGCCCTCATCCAGGCCTACTTCTCACGCCTGCTTGCCGGTAATCCCCCTCCCCCCGTCTCAACGCCCAGTGCTCTGTGGAATGTTTGTTATGCGCGCAAGATGCCTCTTTCGTGTTCGCCTTGATGACGACGCTGATGGTGGTGCACTACTAACCAATCAACGACAGACAACAACGAGGTGACGCAGGAGGTGGCGTCTAAGGGCCTGGTCATGGTCTACGAGCTGGGCGACGCCGGGATGAAGCGGGAGCTGGTCGACAACCTCGTGGCGACCCTCGCCACCGGCAAGGCCAAGCAGGCCGCCGAAGTCCAGCGCAAGGATGAAACGTACCGCACCTCGTGTGTGTCGTGTGTGTCGTGTGTGTGTCGTGTGTGTGTCGTGTGTGTGTCGTGTGTGTGTCGTGTGTGTGTCGTGTGTGTGTCGTGTGTGTGTCGTGTGTCGTGTGTGTCGTGTGTGTCGTGTGCTAAACATTTTTGTTTGTGCACAGGGAGGTGATCCCCGAGGGCGCGCTGGGCGCAGTTCCCAAGGCGATGGGCACCGGCGGCCTGTCGACCTACAAGGAGCTCTGCTCGGTCGCCAACGAACTGGGCCAGCCCGACCTGATCTACCGCTTCCTGAACCTGGCGAGCCACCACAGCCTGTGGAACTCACGCAAGGGTGCGGCCTTTGCTGCGACGGCCCTGGCGTCGCGCGAGGGCATGGAGTACCTCAAGCCGTTCCTCCCGACGCTCGTGCCCCTCCTCTACCGCTCGTCCTACGACCCCAACCCGCGCGTGGCCCAGTCGATGAGGAATATCCTGAATTCCATCACCGACGCGCGCAAAGCGGCGGACGAGTTCTTCGAGCCCATCATGAAGGAGCTGCTCAAGGGCCTGGTGTCCAACGTGTGGCGTACGCGCGAGTCCTCGTGCTATGCCATCTCCGACGCACTCCAGAGCAAGCTCTACAGTACGCCCATCGCACGCACACACGCGCGCACACACACACGCACACACACACGACACACGACACGACACACGCGCGCGCGATTGTGGCTCACGTGTCGGCTTGCAGGTCACGTGGAGCCGTTCTTGAAGGAACTGTGGTTCTACTGTTTTCGGGTGATCGACGACATCAAGGAGTCGGTGCGCAAGGCGGCCATGTCCATGTTCCGCACCCTCTCCTCGCTCTCGGTGCGGCTGTGCGACCCGGTCTACACCAACCCCGACCAGGGCAAGGAGGCGATCGCGATCATCATGCCCTTCCTCCTCACCGACGGCCTGCACAGCCCTGTCAAGGAAGTACTCGGCCTGACCATCGACCAGATCCAAAAGATTTGCAAAGGTGTGTGCGTGTGTCGTGTGTCGTGTGTCGTGCGTGTCGTGCGTGTCGTGTGTCGTGTGTCGTGTCAGTTGCGTAGTGGCATAGTTGGTGGCCTACTTAACACCTGGCGGCGTACAGTTGCGGGGCCATTGCTCAAGCCTCACGTGCCGGATATCGTGCACGTTCTCGTCGATTCGCTCACACAGCTGGAGCCGCAGGATTTCAACTACCTGGCGCTCCACGCCGACAAGGACTCGCAGCGGGTTCTCGAGGTAAAGTGGTCTTTTCACTGTTCACCTCAATTCATATATGAACGTTTATATATTAACGTTCTCCACGAATCGTGCAGCAAGCGCGCATGAGCCTGAGCCGACTATCGCCACTCAACGACACGGTACGACGTTCGCGCGGCTACGGCCACTCGCTCTTCGTTCACGCCTAACGTTCTCCGGAATGTATGCCGCGTGTGTCGCGCGTGTCGTGGGCCGTGTCGTGTCGTGTTTCGTGTCATCAGCTGGACCTGTGCGTGAAGTACGTGGACGAGTCCAACATCGGTCCGTTGGCCAAGGCCCTGCAGGAGCTGTTCGCGCGCGGCGTCGGCCTGCCCACCAAGTGCGGCACCGCACACATGATCTCCTCCCTCGCCATGGTGGTACGCAATGAGAACCCAATCCTTGCTGTGTGCGGTGTCGCGTGTGCGGCTAATGGTGTCGGCGCGCGTGTGCGTCTGCGGTTTGTAGTGTCCGCACGTGGTGAAGAACGAGGCGCCCGCGCTGCTCAAGGCGCTGCGTGCTGCGCTCAAGGACAAATCGCCCATCGTGCGGTCGAGCTACGCCACCGCGGCCGCCGGTCTGGCCCCGTTGACCACCCACGCCTCGCTCAAGCACTACGTCCTCCACCTCAAGGTACGCTACCACCCACCACCCACCACCCACCCACCACGCGCTGCTCACAGTGGTGGTGGTGATCTGCAGAAACTGTACACGGAGGGCGACGAGGTGGCGCATGTCACCAGCGCGCAGTGCCTGCAGGCGCTGGCACGCAAGGACGCCATCAAAGAGCACTTCAAGGTCGTCATCCCGCTGGTCCTGCTGGGCAAGTACGTGGCTTTCTTTGGACACGACACGACACGACACGACACGACACGACACGCGCCACGACACGCGCCACGACACACACTGAGTCGCGATGGGGCGCAGGAACGACGAGTCGGAGGAGACTCGGAAGTTGTTCAAGGGCGTGTGGGAGGAGATCGGCACCAATAGTGTGGTGCAGCTCTACCTCAAGGAGGTGCTGGAAGCCCTCACCGAGTCGATCGGCGCGGCCTCGTGGGCGCTCAAGAAGCAGGGCGCGCTCACGCTGGCCGAGGTGGTGGAGAGCCAGTCCAACGTCAACGCCATCACGCCCTACCTGGAGAGCCTCTTCGCGCTGCTGCTCACCGGCCTCAAGGGCAGGACCTGGAACGGTACACACGCACACGCACACGCACCACCGCACACCACAGGCATTTTTTGACTCGATGTCTCGGTAGGCAAGAGCGGGCTCCTGGTCGCGCTGGCCTCGGTCTGCCGCGTGTGCAAGGACCTGCTGCTGGGCCAGGCGGGCGGCGGACCGAAGCTACCGGCGCCCGCGCAGCTGATGGCCACGGTGATCGCCGAGTGCAAGAAGCGCGACAAGGAGTACAAGCTGCAGGCAATCGTCACCCTCTCCTCCCTCCTCACCCTCTTCCCCGACATCGACGTCTACACCCAGGTGCGTTCACCCACACCCGCGCTCCCTCCCCACCCTCCCTCATTGGTGCTGACCGCGTGTGCCGTGCGTGTCGTGCGCGTGTGCGGTGCGTGTCGTGCGCGTGTGTGCGGCGTGTGTCATCAGGTGAAAGAGGAGATTCAAGATATCGCGGCGGGCGAGATCGAGGAGGACGAGGACGAGGAGGCCAGCAAGGGCAAGGAGCGCGAGGAGGAGTCGTCGGGCGAGGGCGGCGGCGGCGAGGAGTCGCGCAAGCGGAAGGCCATCCGCGAGAAGCTCCGCGTCGCGACGGTCACCGCCCTGGGCAACGCCTTCCCGTCGGCCTCGGCGCCCGCCGCCCAGCGCGCCCACCTCGAGGCCCACGCCCGCTTCCTCGTCGCCCACGCCCGCACCTCCGTCGCCGTGGTCCAGGTGCCCCTCCTCCACGCCCTCGCCCGCTGCGTCCGCGTGCTCGCCGCCCCCGCCAAGCCCGCAGCCGCCACCACCACCGGCGACGACGACGCGGCGTCGGCGGCGATGGAGGTCGAGGGCGAGGAGGGCACGGGCGTGAGCCTGAGCCCGGCCCTGGTGCGCGACATTCTGGACCTGTGCTGGCTCATCACCGGCGACACCAAGTTCCCGTCGGTGCGGCAAGCCGCGCTCGAGCTGGTGCGCGAGGTGGTCACCAAGTGCAAACACAGTACGCCCTTTCGCTCTACCCTCGCGCGCGTGTCGTGTCGTGCGTGTGCCGTGTCGTGTCGTGGTTGACAGTGTGTGCGGTGCGGTGGGGTAAACAGATGCGGAGCTGTTGGACGAGGAGCTGGTGGCCCAGATCAAGGCCGAGCTGGAACGCGCGCGAGCGGACACGTCGCAGCTGATCCTCATCCAGACCATCGTCACCCTCCTCCACGAACACTCCACCGCCGCCCCGCCCTCCAAGCGCACTCGCCTCTCCCCCGACGCCTCCTAAGCCGTCGCCTCTC
>CDFN01058027.1:0-10316 GCA_000826445.1 Acanthamoeba quina | reverse complement strand
GAGCTTGTTGAACAAAGTGTGCAAGCAAGGAGATGGACGTACAGTGAAGTCCACGTCCCGAATCCCGCCCGAGACGACCTGGTATTGCACCACGACAGTGCTGCCCTGGTCGAGCGGGTGGTAGAAGCATTCTTCCCGTCCAGGCGGCACCTCCCATTTGAGGCCTTGGACACCCACCGCCACCAGCGTGGTTGACAGCAGGCAGCAGAGGAAGACCGCCAGATCACGTGGGCAGCGAGACTGCATTGCTGGCCGGAGGCGCTGAGGGCGATGCAAAGGTCCAAAAGTGGGAAGGGTCATGGTGGTCGGAGGAGGTGGTGGTCGGGCGGTTCTCCTTGTATGGTTGAGACCCAAGCCCAAGTTGTTCTGTGGTGGAAAATCAGAATGGGTCGATCGTAGGTGATGCTTTCTTCCGCGCCTGCCTAGGTTTCGGACAACTACAGGTAACCAATCAAGGCCAGCTCTGGGATTGGTCATGTCGTGGCGCGTGCCCAACTGGAGGCGGGGCTGTATCGGCTTTAAGCCCAGGCGCCAGGTCCATTTCTGAATTGGGTTGAAAGTGCGGGAAATTACACCACATTAGTTCTCGTTTGCCCTACGCTCACCACATCGGGACCACCTTTATCTCGACCTTCCCCGATCTAGCGCCCACTTGAGTGCATCTGATTTCTTGCAGTTCCCTTTCAGCCAAGACGACGTTCACAGGCAACACCAGTTTAAAGGCTCTGTACACACGGGCGCGCCGCGCAACAGGTCGAGCCCAAAGCTAAAAGAGTGAAATTTAGGTTGTTCTTCCTCCTCTGCACGAGTGCCGCGCAGCCGTTGGTCAGCCTGCTCCCCGTGGAACCTGGCAAAAACCTGGAGAAAACTCCCGGAAAAGACGTCCCGAATTTCCCACATCTCGGAATTGGGCGGTACCAGCCAGGTGTCGACACAGTGCAACACCCAATCACACAACACGCATCAAGAAGGGCACGTGATCTGATCCAATCGTTCGACCACCTGCCGACCTCTCACGGTTCGTCCACGTGAGCAAAGACAGGGAAAAGTCTCAGCACTCTGTCGCCCTGGGCCGATTCAAGTTTGAATGCAATCTCGTCCGCGGTTGGGCCGTCATCACAACCGCGCCAGCTATGGTAGTGGGACCTCTCACGACAACGTCACTCAACCCATTGGCAGGAACCCGCAGGCCCACGACGACCTGCGACAGCTGGAAAGATATAAAGGCACCTAGAGGCCGCAGCTTCCAGAGAGAAAACTGCGCGCTTTCCTCCTCCCTCTTCTTTCCCTTTGAACCTTGTCCTTTCGCACACGACCACTCGCCCTCGTCTCGTCGCCACTCGCCACTCCCCATTCGAGTCCTCACTTCAGCCCAGCTCCTTTTCACTGTTGCCCGCTTGCCACCCGATCGACCCCGCACCCATCAACTCGCCGCTCGCGCTCCCTATCTCGCCGACCACCTCCGTGCACTGTTCTCTTTCGCTACCACCCCACACATCGCCTCGGCTGACCAAGGGCTACCAAGCCATCAGGTCCTGACCATCGTCTTCGACCCCAACACCATCGTCGTCACGGAAACATAACAAGGCACTCAGCACAGCGTCATCGCCACAACACCGCTTGCGACAAGGAGTATTCATGGCCAGCGCGGCTGTCACCGAGGCCACCCTCTACGACGTGGACATGCCACAACACCACCCGCACCACCAGCTCGACCAGCGACACGCCGACGCCGGCGAGGTGGTCGATGACCACCTCCAGGCGGAAGCGGGTTCCACCGGTCAAGAAGAAGACGAGGGTACGGTCA
This sequence comes from Acanthamoeba quina, assembly GCA_000826445.1. NCBI lineage: Eukaryota > Discosea > Longamoebia > Acanthamoebidae > Acanthamoeba > Acanthamoeba quina. The sequence continues at coordinate 8,509 of CDFN01058027.1, read as the reverse complement.
CCTCCACCGCCACCAGCGAACCACCTTATCTCTCCGTGGACCAGGCTGAACATTAAAACCTCACCACAACCCCTCCACACACAGATCGCCAGAGCTACCCCTTGGGCCAGAGCCACACACCGCTGACGTCCATCCCCACTCTGGGCCAGGTACCACCATCGCGCGCTCGTTCATGTTGTCGCCTCGTAGACCGAACAGCAGGCTAATTCCGCAGTCTGGCCAATCCGAATTTGGGGATTTTTGAATTTTTTTTAAAGACCTGCGGGAGATTGGCCAGGCACTGACTGACCTGCCAACCCCATACAGGCCCTCATCGATGGCAACAATCTCGATCGCAAGTACGTCCATTCGTTCCTGCAAGTGCTCGCCGACCACTCGCAGTTCTCCGACAAGGTATCGCGTTGCACCACAATTCCTCACCAACATGGACTCCCATATTCACTCAACCATGTACCCTCCTGCGCAGTACCAACACTACGAAGAAGACGAGTACGAGCGGAAGCGCAAGAGGAAGCTGCGCGAGAGCGAGCGCAAGATGTTCTTCTACGCCGGCCAGAGCGCGAACGGCGGCGGGTCGGGCGACAAGAGCAAGCGCAAGGCCGCGTCATCGGTGGACAAGGGGAGCGGCGGTGGCGGTGCGAGCGTGAGCAACAAGAAGCGACGAAGGAAGGAGCGCGAGCGCGAGAGGGAGCGCGTCTTGGACAAGGACGCCCGACGACAGCTCTCCGGGTCGGCGCCCATGATGATGCCGATGGCCGGGCAGCGCAATCAGTCCTCGTCCTTCGACTCACCGCCGCCGATGGGTGGCAACATTTCGGCCGAGCGCACGGGGTCGATGCCCAACCTGCCTAACATGCCGCACTGGGCGGCCGCCCAGAATGATAGGAATGCGTCGTTCTACTCGGCCTCTGTGCCGTCGGGCATGCCCAGCCACGCCCAGGACATGACCGGGCTTCACCAGCAGCACCAAGGCCTGTCGTCGGTCCAGGCCGCCAGCCATCTAATGCGCCACCGGGCCTCCATGCCGCAGCTGCCGACGCAGCAGCACCAGTACCCCCAGCGTCCCGGTGGCTACCTCCACCTGAGCGCCGGGCACTTCTCGCCGAGCTCATCGTTCGACTACATGCCCCAGCAGTCGCCGCTCTCGTCGTCCCTGTCCTCGTCGGCCTCGTCGTCGGCCTATTACACGTCGCCCGCGCCTTCGCCCTCGCCCGCGGCACATATTGTGCCGATCAGGGCAGACGACTACGCACCCTCGCCGCCGACCTACCACCACCCCCAGCACCGCCAGGTTGCCATGCAACAGTCCTCGTATGCGAGCTACTACCAGCCGCTCCGGCGCTACCCGCACCAGCAGCCGCTCCTGGCGACCTCGCTCCCGGCCGAGATCATGCTCGATGCCTATGGCGGCCACCTCACGGCCGAGGAGCAGCCCAACGACGCGACCCTCGACGAGTCCTGGACGTCGTCGTCCATCAGCGCCTCGAGCTCGGGCGAGCTCTCATCGGGCAGCGAGTCGTTCTCGTGCTTCGGTCCGTTCGACCCGGCCGCGCTCGGTGGGGCCACCGCCGGCGACGACGGCGAAGACCTCGCCTGCGCCGACATGGCGTCGGCCGCCGCAGCCGCCGTCGAGAACTTCATGTTCGCCAACCAGCACCAGCACGAGCTGCACCTCAAGGAGGAGTCGTCTCCCGAGGGCGCCCAGCAGCACGCCGGCGGTGGCGTGGCGGTCGACGAGGACTGGTTCAACTCGTTCTTCTCCGACCCGGTCGGCAGCCCGCTGCTGGGCGGCCAGACGGGCGACGTCGGGCCGGACGCTGCCCAGTGCTACCCGGCCCTCGACCCGAGCCACATCGACGCGCTGTTCTCCGACGTGGAAGCCTACTACGGCCGGCTGGTCAACTGAACACAGCACGATCGAAGCGTCAACGAGCAGCCTGAGGGCAATCCATCCATCGTCACGCGCCGCGACCGGCTTACTTGTCCATACCTGTAAATGCCATCATCCCCACACTTGCACATAGCCCACCCCACACCCGCATAAAATTACACTCATTGTACACAATCTTGGCTGAAACGTTTCGGAAATGATTTCAGAAATGGGTCAGCCACAGAACGGTTGTGGCTGCTCGTTCTGTAGAAGATGGGGGAGAATGGGATTCGAGGATTTGGGCCAACGAGTCGATGCGAGGCCACTAATGCGCCACACCTGAATCAAAATCATTCGATTGATAAGGCGAGTAGAAGATGGGACTTTCGGAAAGCAAGGCAGCGAGTGCCAAAGGGGCCACGCCTCCGAATGAGATGAACCAGCAGAACCAGCAGAAGGTGGGGGAAGGGGAGGTTCCCAGGGAGAGGGAGTACGTGCACAAGGAGCCAGTGGGTGTAGTGGTGATCGGCCTCGGCCAGCGTATGTGCACCCTCCTTCGATTTCTGCTCCTGAAGCACGGACGCCTCGTGCAAATCCGTGCCTTCTGCGACGATTCACCCGAAGCCATCCAGCAGGGCCTCGAACACCTCAAGTACGTGAGATCTCAGGCCACCATCAATCAATCAATCAAACAACCAAAACAACTCCTTCAGGCTGGTAACGGACGTGGACTTCAGCGGTGAGACGGTGCCGACATTCACCTCGCACGAAGAACTCTTCGCCGCAGGGCTCGACTTCTCGTGGGTGCTCATCGGCTCCAAGAACTACCTGCACAAGGTACGTGGGCGTCGTAGTCATCCCCCATCATCTCGTCCCCGCCACTGGCCGTCCTGTTGTTGTTCAGTCACTGATCCTTGACTCTGCGGTCGTGGTCGTGGTCGTGGTCGTGGTCGTGGTCGTGGTCGGCACTGAGCAGGTCCACTGCGTCACGGCATTCGAGCAGGGCAAGCACGTCTTCTGCGAGAAGCCCCTCGCCACCACGCTCGAGGACTGCGTTGCGATCAGAGAGGCCTGGCAAGCGGTACCTTGAATGTGAGTGTCGCGCGTGCCTCTGTGCGTGTGCGGTGGTGCGTGTGCCTGTGCGTGTGCCTGTGCCTGTGCGGTGGTGCGTGTGCGGTGGTGCGTGTGCGGTGGTGCGTGTGCGTGTGCGTGTGCGTTGTGCTCACAACGAGCCCCCTCTATGGCCATTGAACCGTTCATCGTAGAGCGGCAGGCTGTTCAGCACGGGGTTCGTGCTGCGCCACGCCTCGTTCTACCAAAAGATCAAGGAGATCCTCGACAGCGGCAAGCTGGGGCGCATCGTCTCCGTTGAGGCCAACGAAACGCTCATGCCCGCCCATGGTGGATACATCATGCGGTACACACTCCTTGACCCCCCCAAACCACCTGGCCTGTTGACATTTACATGGATATCTACCCAGGAATTGGAGGCGTCACAGGGATCAAACGGGCCCACACATCCTCGAGAAGTGTTGCCACGACATCGACATATTGAACTGGCTCCTCGGTGCGTGCTGCAGGTTCCCCACCGTACGAGTTGTCTCGATGGCTCAGTCTCACAAAACACACGCACACACGCCACGACACGCACACCAAACACGGAACACCACAGACTCGTTGCCCTCCCGTGTCGCGTCGTTCGCCGGCTTGGATATATTCATCCCCGAAAACAAGCCCGTACGGATTACCACCTCGAGGCCACGGTTGCTTCTGAAGTATGACCCCATTCCGTTCCGTTCCGTCCCATGACCTGCCACTTCTTGCGCAGACTCCGGAGGTGAGCCGCGCGTATCGGACGTGGCCGGCCTGGGAGGATGTGGACCCCTTCGATAGTGATAAGAACACCGAGGACAATCAGGTGCGCCACCCACACACGCGCCACCGGCTTGTGCCTGTGTCGTGCGTCGTGTGTGTCGTGTGTGTCGTGCGTGTCGTGTGTCGTGCGTGCGTGCGCGTTCCCATGAGTTGTGCTCACGTGAGCGGTATCGAGCGAGCGCAGGTGGTGATCATGGAGTACCGCAACAAGGTCCGGGTGACCTTCCACACCAACTGCAACTCGGCCCTGCCCGAGCGTTCGCTCCGCATCTTTGGCGTCAAGGGCGCCCTCATCGGTACGCTGCGGCCGCCTCTCACTTCTCACCCGGCTCCGGTGCGACACTCATGCGACCGGGTGCTGCTCCCTCTTTGTTGTGTTATAGGCGACCTGTTCACGGGCAAGATCAAGCTGTGCCTCGTGGAGAACGACATCGTGCAGGCCATTCGCTGCCGCACCGGCGATCTCCATGGTGCGCTCTGTCTCTCTCGTCCATACTCTCCGCTTGTCGACCCCGGAGTGCTCACCAGTTCACCTTCGTGTGGGGGTTGCTGCATATTGATTGCAGGCGGGGCCGATGAGATCATCGTCGATGACCTGGTGAAGAGCATCGACGAAGAGACTCCGCCCAAGGTTGGTCGTGTGTCGGTGTGTGTCGTGTGTGTCGTGTTATAACTTTCGTTTCGTGGATCTGTGGGCTCACACGAACGACGTGCGGCACACGGCGCAGGCCAGCGGCGAGGAAGGGTTCCGCAGTGCCGTGGTGTGCCTGGTCATCGACCAAGCCCGCGCGTCGGGTCAAGTGGAGAGTCTGGAGCAGGTCTGGCCCCGCTTCGGCATCGATGACGACCACCACAACGAGGCCTAGGGCGAACGCGCTGCGCCTTTCGTCTTTGATCATTTATTTTTTGGATCAAATACGTTTATGTGAATATACAATATTTAAATTGTTTTACGATCCAAGGCTCGTGGAGAGAGCCTTGCCTTGTGCTGTTCACAAGGGAAGGGATCTCGGAGCTCGTGCCATTCCTGGTTGGCAGTTCGTTGTCCCATTTCCATGGAACACGTCGCCTCCTATTGGGCGAATTCTTCCATCACCAGATAATAGATTGAATTTCCTTGAATTTCTTCACTATGGGAACCTACTTCCAGTGCGTCACCTTGCAATTAGACACGTTCGTCCAATGACTGACCTTCCATGGTTGTGTTCGCCCGCATTTCGTTTGTTGCGACCACTCCCTCCAGAACCTGGAGCTACCGGCCCGCAGGATTGGTTGGTTCGAGAGCAGTATAAAGAGCCAGGGCACCTCACGCTGATTATTCATATCGCCAACCTCCAGCCCTCTATCAACACCCACCCCAACCCAAACATGAGGCAATCGCTTCTCGTGGCCGTCGTCGCCGCGGCCTTCTGTTTTGCCTTCGTCGCCGCTGGTACTTGCTTGTTGTTAGTTTCACGCTGATTTCTGGGCCAACATGGGGCTGATTTCTTCCCTTTCTTTTGTCGGCCGTGCCACACAGACTGCAATGTGAGCGTCAAGCAGACCCTGGGCAGCGCATGGAAGCAGAACGGTCAGGACATGTCGCAGTGGAACGCCCAGATTACGGCCGGTTCGGAGAACGTCAAGTCTGTGGTGCTCAGCATCACCGGCGCCAAGATCACCCAGCTGTGGGAGCTCACCCTCGACGAGTCCACCGGCCTCTACTCCCTCCCCGCCTACCGCCTCCAGAGCGGCGGCCTCAGCGCCGGTCAGACCCACCAGTTCGGCTACATCTGGGAGTCGGCCGCCCAGGCCACCATCACCGTCTCCTCCATCAACTGCGGCGCCGCCCCCTCGGCCTCGGCTTCCCCCGCCGCCCCCTCTGCTTCGGCCTCGCCCGCCGCCCCGTCGCCCTCTTCGTCGGCCGCGCCCACCATCGTCGCCACCCCGCCGCCCACGTCTGAGGGCTGCAGCCTGACCGTGACCCAGACCAAGCGCTCGGCTGCCGAGGGTGGCAGCTGGACCACCGGCGACTTCGGCTTCCAGATCTACGATCTTGCCCTGGCCAACAACGGCCAGCGCCCGGCCAACGGCGCCCGGATCAACGTCGCTCTGGTGAGCGGCGCCCAGCAGCAGATCTACCAGTTCTGGAATGTCGAGCGCGCGTCGGCCGACTCGACCGTCTTCAACGTGCCCACCCCGTGGGGCTCCATCCAGGTCGGCGCCTCGCAGGGCGCCGGTTACATCCTCCGCTACCCGCTCTCGGCCGCCGCCCAGCAGGCCGCCCCTACCACCTCCCTGCTGTCTGTCACCTGCGACGGCTCGCCCAACGGCAGCCCCGCCGCTTCGCCCTCGGCCTCGCCCGCCGCCCCGTCGCCCTCGGCTTCTCCCTCGGTGCCCGTCGTGTCCACCCCCCAGCCCAGCCCTGCCAACGGTTGCAGTGCGACCGTCTCCATCGCTGCTCGCTCGGCCGCCAACAGCGGCTCGTGGACCGCCAACGGTGCCAACTTCCAGATCTTCGACCTGGTGATCTCCAACACCGGCTCGAAGGCCCTCACCCACGCCCAGCTCACCTTCACCCTGCCCGACGGCACCACCGTGTTCCAGTGGTGGGAGCTGATGAGCATCGCCAACCAGGCCAGCCTCTTCAACGTGTCGTTCAACTACGGCCCGCTCCAGGTCGGAGCCACCCAGGGCGCCGGCATCGTCGGCAAGTCGGCCTCGGCCTCGCAGGCCACCCCGACCGTCACCATCGGCTCGCTCACCTGCGCCTAAACTTTCGATCGAAGCTTGGACACAAGTCACCAATAGTCGGTGCTCCTTTTATTTTACTTAACTTTTTTCTCAATTTAGATATATTCGTTGCATGGCAGCATCTGTCGTGCAACCAAAGACAAAATAAATACTAATTACAATTAAAATCGTCCCTGAAATGGCAACTATTAGTTTATTGGGGTGGTGTTGTGGGTTGGCTGAGCTGGCGAAGAGCAGCGCGAATGCGCGTGATGTCGGCTGGGTGTGGCCAACAAGAGCGTGAGTTGTGGGGGGGGTCTCGCATTACTTTGGCAGAGAAGGGAGGTACCCGGGGTCGTGCGGCAGCAACCGCCAACGATGCAAGCGCCTGGGATCAAATTAATGAATTGTGTGGGCAYCCACATACACGCAACACCAACACCAACACCGTACCCAGACCATACCAGGTCGCAACTTGGTCAGCCAGTCCTCCGCTTGTKCCACCTGTGTGTTGACAATAAGACACRAGCGAGCAAAGAAACCAAAAACAAGGCCGGGAACCTGAGGCGTCGGCGGGCGTCCACTGCTGCGCGGCGGCGTCCCAGCCTTCGCCCGAGTTGGGGTACACCACGAGGGGCTTGCGCACACTGCCCCGCACGCTCTCGAGGAGCCCACCGATGAACTGCGGCGACGTGCAGTTCACGCCCACCGCCGCCACCACCTCTCTGCAATCCAGTTTGTGCGTCACACACTCATGAAGTGGTCATGAACGTGAAACAAATGAAAATTGTACGATTGCTGCAGCTCGACGACGGCTTCGCTGAACTTGTGGCCGTCCGACAAGTGCTCCGGGTCTCGGCAGGTGAACGAAAGCCAGAGCCGCTGGTCGGGGAAGTGCGTCTCGAACAGCTTCACCAGAGCTCGGCCCTCTTCGAGGCACGGCACCGTCTGTCAATCGCAGTGAGTGCGCTTCTTGTGCCGCGTGTGTGACGCGTGTGCCGCGTGTGCTGCGTGTGCCGCGTGTGCTGTCAGATGACGGAGGGCACCTCGCAGGCAATGAGGTCGGGTGCGAGGGCGGGATCAGCCAGCAGCAGCCTAATGCGTGGCAGGTGGAAGGCGATTAGCTCCTCCTGGCTCATCCGCGCTCCGTAGTCGCCCCGATACTCGCTTCCGTCGTGTAAGGTCGCCCCTGTGTCGTGTGAGCAGCTTACCATCACCGCACACGCCCCACTGCACACAACGCACGACACGCACGACACACGACACACGACACAGCGTACCATAGGGGCCGATAGAGGCTGCCACAAGCGGCCATTCACGGCCGCGCCGCCGATCTTCGTCCGCCCAGAACTCGGCTCGTGCCTCCTGTTGCTCGCGCCAAGTCAGCTTTATGTCCGAAGCGCACACGACACGCACCGCACACACGACACACGCACGCACACACGCGCGCGACACGCACGCATAATGGTGGAAGGAGCGACGAACGTGCGCGAGCTGGAGCGTGCGTTGGAACAGGCGGCGCACGTCGTCCTCGCCCAGGCCGCGCTGGCGGAAGCCTTCGATGGAGGCCTGGTAGGACGAGGTGATCACCACGTCCGCGCCGGCGTCCAGGTAGGCCCGGTGCACGGCCTTGATCATGGCCGCGCCGCCGCTGTCGAGCAGCAGCCGAGCCGACCACAGCGAGTCTGCAGCGCGAGCGCCGAGTCGTGCGCAGCAGGAGCGTAAGTCGTGTGCGGTCGTGTGTGGTTGCGTGTCGTGTCGTGTGTGGCCATTGGGGGGGGTAAGCCGGACCGTTGAGGTCGGCACCGAGGCGCTCGAGTTGGGTGGCGAGACCACCGTCGACGACCGCGTAGCCCTGCCGCTGCAACAGCTCCCCCAACCTGGCTTGCCCCCTCTCGTCCATTTGATTGATTTCTATGTTATTTTCAATTTTTCTCTTTATTTCTCTTTATTTCTCTTTATCTATGTTTTACGAATAAGAAGAGATGGAGGCGGACAGCGTTGTCGATCTGCCGGACGAGTTGCTGGGCTTCATCGTGGGCCTCACGCGAC
>CDFN01058020.1:0-12097 GCA_000826445.1 Acanthamoeba quina | reverse complement strand
GTGCGCTTCTTGGCCTTGTCCTTGTACTTGAGGCGCATCTGCTCGAGCGGGTCGAGGACGGACTCGTCCTTCTTCGCGTCGTCGTCCTCGCCCGCGGGCTTGTCCGACTGCTTCTTGAAGGAGAGGAGCGACTTCTTGAGCTCGTTGAACTCTTTCTTCCGCTCCTCCTTCTCGCGCTCCCGCCGACCCATGACCTCATCGTAGGCCGACGATGTCGCCGGCTTCTTCGAATCATCATTCTCCGCGTCCCCGTCGTCGCTTCTCCTCTTCCTCTTGGCACTTTCGTCCCTCTTCTTGACCACCGTGGTCTCTTCCTGGTCTTCTTCTCGGTCCTCTTCGTCGCTGCGTCCCTCCGTTCTTCGTCGCTTTCTCTCCGAAGGTCGGCGATCCTTCCCGCTTCGCTTCGTTTCCTCCTCTTCGTCGTCGTCCTGCACGCGCACGCATCAAGACCGTCAGTCAACGCGCCAGAGGCCAGTTTAAAGAAGAAGAATAATAATAATAACACGGGGGGGGGCGTGTGCCTGCTTAGCCGACGATGAGCTGCGGCTGCTGCTACTGGTGCTGGTGCTGGTGGTGACGGTGTCCGATTTGGCTTCGCCGGAAGCCTTGGTGCCGCGGTTGGGCCCGGCGTCGGCCTCGGCATCGGCAGCGGAGCCGGGCTCGTCGGCCAGGTGGCTGCTCTTCATCCGGGGCTTGAACTGCGGCGCCGGCTCCTGCGCGCCCTCCTCCTCGCCGAAGGACAGCAGCGCCACGTTCCTCTTCTTGCGGATCTGGGGCCGGTCGACGGCGGGCTTGGCCGACTGGTCCTCCTCGCCGGGCTTGCGCTTGATGCCGAGGGCGTAGAGGTCGCGCGGCACGATGTCGTCGAACGGGTTGGACAGCACCTCGGCAGCGAGGATGCGCGGCGGGTAGAGCGGGCGCTCTTCTTCGTTGACCTCCTGCTCGCCCAGCTTGAGCACGTTGAAGATCGTGTTGCCCGTGACCTTGCCAAAGGGCGTGTTCTTGCCGTCGAGCTCGCCCGCGGGGCCGAGCGTGATGAAGAACTGGGAGCGATTCTTGTCCCTGCCCGTGTTGGCCATGCCCACCATGCCGCGGTGCCTGTACTTGAGGCGCGAGTGGAACTCGTCCGCGAAGGGCTGCCCATAGATGGACTCGCCACCTGTTGTTGTTGTTGTTGTTGTTCAACGATGAGCCGCTCACGCTCCAGGAATTGAAGCAAAGAGCAAGAGAAGGGTACCGAAGCCGGTGCCGGTGGGATCACCACCCTGCACGATGAAGTCCTTCACGATGCGGTGGAAGATGGTGTTGTCGTAGTAGCCCTCGAGACATAATTGGATGAAATTGCGGCACGCCTTGGGCGACTCCTTGGGCCACAACTCGATGTCGATGTCCCCCACGCTGGTCTTCAGCAACACCTTGCCGTTGGTGGCCGGCTCCAGTGCATACACCCCCAGCGACATCTTCTATGAGCACTCGCGATTCGATTTGATTTCTAAGTACTTTTCCTTTTCTCCTCTTTTTCCTCCCACCTTTCCTTTACATTCATCCCTTTTTTTGTTATTGGTCACGTCCGTTACCAATCGGGTTTGTGAATCGTCAGCAAATTACAGCAAATTAATTTGTCCTGGGCGCAAGAGTTCGCCAAGGACACAAAACGTCGCGCACAAGAGACGTACGTTTCAAAGATGGCGTGGTCGGCTCCTTCTTCGGTGGGTGCGAAATGGAAGCCCATGGACGCCTTCGGATTCGGTGCGTATCCCTTTCCTTGTGGGATCCCTTCTCCTCCTCTTCCGCCTTTCTCCTGGTCCCTCTTTCGTTTCTTCTCCGTCTTCTTCGATCTCTGCGTTCCCATCGCCTCCGGCCGTGGCAGCTGTATCAGAATGAGAGATAACTTTGTTGTTAAGGGGGGGGGCTGGGAGTGTCTCACCTCCTTCGTCGGAAGGAAAAGCGAACGGACCACTGTTTTTCCGACCCCCCCCCGTTTCGTAAATCATTGAAGGGGATGGTGGCTAACTGCAGCTCGGGCTTGTCTATGTCTATCAGCTATTTTCCCCTATCGCCCGGCTGCTGGCGCGCAGTTCCAGCTGCCCTTCAAGATCGGCGATAAGATTCGGTACCGACTGCGCCACCCGCCAGGCCATCTCTCTTTTCAAATTCATTTTTCATCTTAACATCTCCCAAAATCCAGCATTCAGGAGGAGATTGACGGGTGGTACCGCGGCAGTCTCATCATCGAGGCTCGTGAAGGCGATTCTGACCGCACTGTACCCCTCYCTTGCCACCTTTCTGGCCYGTCTACAGTTGCTCACCTTCTCCACTACCTTCTCTCTTGCCACTCACAGCCCAAGGAAGTGAAGGGCATCTTCCCCAAGACCTACATCTCCATCACGCGCGAGCTCGATGATGACCCCATCACCAAGGAGCTGCGCGGCGTGCTGCGCGAGTGGGGCTCCCTCATGCGCCAGTACTACCTCGTACCAGCCCCCGCCCGTGCACAGGAATGGCAGCGAAACTCGCTACACGAGTGCTTACGCCTCTTCTTGGCGTCGGTGGACCACAGGAGAGGCGCATGAAGGAGTACACCACGATCAAGGACCGCATGAAGGTCCTGCTCGACTGGCACCGCATCATCACCTCGCCCCATACGCCCCCTGTACGTGCCTTTGCATGCGACCACCGCCACTTGCCGCTTGGGCTCGCGTACCGCCAACTCACGCGATTGTATGTTGGGGGGAGGGGGTGCAGAAAGCGTTGGCTGAACTCAAGCCTCGCGTGATGAGCAACATCGAGGAGGGCAGGCGTCTTTTGGGACTCGACATGATCGTCAAGACCCCCTCCGGCGAGCCCGCCACCGAGAACAACACGGCCGTGCTCAAGCTCTACCGCATGGTACACCTCCTTTGCTCGCCCCTCCCCCACACGCTCTTCTTTTCGATGAGTGCCAGCTATTCAAGGTTGCTCACTTTGTGATCTCCTTGCGCGCGATCAACCGCAGCACCAAGAGCTGGCTTCCAAGGACACCACGCCGGGCGCCAACAAGGACGCTTCCGCTGATAAGGCCAAGGAAAAGAACGTACGGCTCCACACTACTAGTCTGTCCAGGGCGCGTTAGAAGAACGGCGGAGTGGACTCTCACACCACCGCGTGGAATGCGTGCGCGCAGTCCCTTACTGCGTCGCGCGACCTGCTCAGTCAGCAGTCGTCGATGGTTGACCTCAACGCTAAGAGCGCCAAGCTCATCAGCGTCACCACGGCCAAGGAGATCGCCCAGCACTGCCTCCTGCTAGAGCTCAAGCTCTCGATGTGCCAGGTCTCTCCTCTTCATCATCACCTTCCTTACCCGCCCCGCGTCTGTGCCCAATGCATGCTGACCCCGTGTAACCACCAGGTCGGCGAGCCGACCGAGCTGTACTTCTCCCTGTACAGTGCCAGGAGCGGCCAGAACCTGACCGAAGAATTCAAGGTGGGCCTCACTGCCAACGGTCTCCCGCCCGACATCAACGCCATTGGCACCATGAAGTCGTGGTTCGAGGTTCGTACCCTCCTTTGCCCGCGCTCCTCGATAAAAGCCTTGCTATGGGGCGCACCTCGTCAGGTACTGACCGTGCACCTCGTCAGGTGGCCGAGCTTCACGGTGGTGATGCCTACTTGGTATGCCGCATGGTGCGCAAGGGCCAGCTCGTGTGGGACGACAGCGCCAAGGCCAAGAAAGAGGTATGACGCGCCACACTTCAACGCCCCAACGCCCAGGTGTGACACCCAACCTTCACGTGCAGGTCAAGGACGACGAGGCTCTTAGGCGGCCGTTCGCCTGCGGTGTCATGCCTCTGGCAGAGCTGGGCCTCGGCCTGGGCAAGGAGAGCGAGCACTCGATGAAGATGTTTGCCCCCAAGGAAGAGGAGAAGTTCGGCGTCCTTCCCGATCGTACGTTGACCGGCGCACCCCCTCAGCCATTGCTCTCTTAGCTCCTCGTCAGCTCATCCCGCTCTGGTTTTCGCGAAACCAGTGATCATCCAAAACGTCGCGTCGGCCTACCAGTCGCAGCCCAAGGGCTCGCTCTCGCTCGGCCTCCGTCTCTTCGGCGGCACCTTTGACCACGTACGCACCTCACCCCGTCTAGTAAGAGAGGCTAGTCGTCGATGAAAGCGGACCCTAACGACCCTCATCTCTCGACAGGTCATCAAGTCGTTCTCCGACTTGAGCAGATTCCCGTTGCAGCAGAAGCTCAACATCAACGATTCGCAGAACCAGAATCAGGTGGGCCGCAACGACCTGTACATTAGCCTCGACAGTGCCATCGTCGCCTCAGAAGCGGGCGACAAGAACCTCGAGGTAAACTCGCACCACCACCCACCACCCACCATTCTGGAGACTGACCTCTGGCGACCCTTGACAACAGCTCCTGTTGGGCGTCCGCGACGACAACGGCTACCCGGTCAATAACTGCTTCAGCTCTGGCACCGGCGAAAAGCCGGTGACCGAGTTCAAGTCGCTTGTACTTCATAAGTGTGGCAGCCCCGTGTGGAAGGAGACCATCCGAGTCAACGTCAAGCCCGAGGATTACCCTCGTTGCCACCTGTACTTTACTTTCCAGGTACATGCGCGCCTCCCCTTTACTGCACCCGTGCACGGCTTCGCTGTAGACCTCACCGGCCTCTTCGTGAAACGCGTAATTATGACATGTAGAGCGTGGGCAAGAAGGGCGCAAAGGTCATCAGCAACGGATTCCTCCGCCTCACCAACGCGGATGGTACGGTGGCGACCGACGGCACCAAGGAAATCACCACCTTCAAGCCTCCGCGCTCTGTGGACGAGCGCGCCTTCTACCTCGGTACGTCTCGGCAAAGTCCCACTTGTGCCCGGCTGGCCGACGCTGGGCCGTCGCCTCACACACACTCGGTCGTTGTGCATTTTTTCCCCAGATGCCGCGAACTCCAACAAGCTGGCGATTAGAAAGGGTGAAGTCATCAAGCTCAGGACCACTCTCTGCTCGACCTACCTCACCCAGAATGGTACTCCACTCTCTTCGGTAATTGCCCTGCAAAGTGCTGGGGATTGAACTGACCAGGGCGCTGTTCTTGTGGGTTGCAGCGTCGATGCTTGGCTTGCTGCAGTGGCGTCAGCAGAACGATTTGGCGGGCATGCTCAACAAGTTCTCCTTCGTTGATCAAAACGAGATTGTTAAGTTCCTCAAGGAGACTTTCGACTCCCTGTTCGCCATCCTCGTCTCCCCCAGCTGCCAGGGCAACACCAAGCTTTCCCTCCAAGTGTACGCCCTCCCCCCAGTCATTTCGCCTTTGACATTAAGTATCTCAATCTTTTGGTCACACCTGGTCGCCATGTCAACACCATAGATACGACGCCATTGTGAACACGATCCAGCTGCTGTACGATGAGAAGCAGGGTCAGTCCACTCACCGGAGCGCCCTCGATAACTACATCACCCACTACCAGCAGGCGGAGGTCAAGCCCACTGCATCGGCCCCGGCGCCCACGGCCGCCTCCGCGGTGCCCAATCACCGACAGAGGAACTCCGTGCTCGGTTCCCCAACCGGCGTGCCTCCCACTTCGCCCGGCCTCCGCAGGGCCGGCAGCTCCCCGGACGACGCCGACAACAACTTCTCCAAGATGCACAAGAACCTCATGTTCTGCCTCAAGGAACAGTTCAAGGTGAGTGCGCTCGATCGTGTTGCGCACAGGGGCTCATGTGTGTGCACACGCTGACATGCCTCTCCTCTCCCGCCCCCTTGAAACAGGAGCTGACAACCAGCACCACGCCGTCGCCCGTCTCGGGCAAGAAGCTGATTCCGACCGTGAAGGCTCTGGAGTACCTGCTCAAGTTCATTCTGGCCTCCCGCATTCTCTACGACCGCACCAACCCGCAGGACGCTCTCCGCACGTACGCTGCTCCACCATGCAGCCGACACTCACCAACTTAACTTAATTAAAGGCGCTGCCTGTTGTGTCTTACGACTGCTCGCTGTGGTGCACAGTAAGGAGGAGTTCAAGGGCGACATGGCCGGGTTCTTCGACGTCTTCAACGAGCTGATGGCCCAGAAGGCGGACTGGCTCATCGGCGCCCAGACGCTCGCCGTCAGGCACTTCTCGCGTTTCTTCGCTCACCTGGAGTCCCTGTTCTCGATCCAAGAGAGGAGCTCGATCGCCGGCAAGTTCCTGGATAGCGTGAAGGGCAACACCACGACCCGACTCAACGTCGAGAAGCTCCTGCTCATCCACTCCATCATCTCCGACTCGCTCTTCCAGAACGCAGGCACGTCACCTCAGCTGGCCGGCCATACCTCCCTCTACCCACCGCTCCGGCTCATAATAACTTTATATTTGTTGGACCAGGCGCTCGCAAGCAGCTCATGCCGGTCGTGATCTCGAACCTGAAGCACTTCCTCAGCTCGTCGGACAGGCTGGAGGAGAAGCGCGAGTGTATCTCCGTCCTCTTCCTCCTCCTCGAGCAGCTCCAGACCAACCTCGCCGTACGTGTCCACCGCCATCTCCCTGCTTGCTTGCTTGCTTGCTTGCTTGCAATCGCGTGCGAGGCTGACGTGTGTGCGTGTGTCCCCAGTCGGAGACAAACGTATGGGACTCAGGCGTGGCGTCGGTCCTGCCGGAGGTACTGCGCTGCATCGATCTCATGGGCCAGCCGGGCCAGCAGGGCGACAAGGCCATGCAGGCCGACATCGTCATGTGCCTCCTGTCGATCCTCTATCTCCTGGCGCCTCAGAACTACCAGGGCTTCCTCCACTCCCTCAACGGCGAGGAGAACATCAGGGTAAACTCCCCGCACCCAAGCCCACGTTCTGCACTGCTCGAAATCCTTGATGTGCATACCACTGACGCTTATCACGGCCCATCGCTATCGTTACTGTTTCTTCAGAACACACTCATCGCGCTCTTCCGCAACCTGTCGTCGCTGATCTCCGAGCGTCCCGCCTTCCCCGAGAACTGGTTCGGGCTGCAGATGTTCCAGTACTCAACCATCTCGAAGGTCATCTCCATCATGAACGACATCCTGCCCTTCCGCCTGGGCTTCCTCTCCGCCGACGGCTCCGGCCCGACCGGCGCCAAGCCCTCCTCGTTCGGCGGCAGCGGCATCGGCCCTCGCACTATCGGCGGCCCGACGTCAGCGCTCTCCTCCTCCGTCTCGTCATCCTCCTCCGGCGGGTCTTCCTTCCGCGGCCCGTCGCCACTCACTTCATCGTCATCGGGCACCGGCGGCGGCCCGGCCCCTGGTTCGCCCGCACCCTCGCGCCCGACCCCCGGCGTTCCGTCGCGCGTTGGCGCCTCGCCGGTCTCTGGCGGCTTGGTCTCGTCGTCCCCCTTCAACTCGCCCGGCGGACCGGCCTCAGCTTCCTCCGCGGGGCCGGCCGCGTCAAGCAGCGTACCCATCCCAGCCCGCGGCGGTGTGGCGAACCGCTTCCTGCAGGCGGTCAACACGCCGGGTTCGCCCTCGGGCGGCTCGCCTGTGTCTTCGCCCTCGCCCTCGCCCTCGCCCTCGTCGCCCGGATTCCCCAGGCCCGGCGGCGCCGCGGGCGCTCGTCCCGTGCCTGCCACGCCACCCCGCTCCATTCCCGGCGCTGGCGGCGCGGCGGCTGACGTCAACCGCAGCTCTTCGATGTCGCCTCCGCCCAACGGCAGCGCACCCTCGCCCGTTGGCTCTCTGGGCTCTTCTTCCTCCGGCACCAGCGGGTTCGTAGTCGAAATCCCCCATCTTCTGAGCCTAATGTGCGTAGTCCTTCGCTGACCCCCCAGGTGTACACTTGCCCATACAGAACGCCCGGTTCTCCTGCGCCAATGCGCGCAGGCACCGCCATCGCCCGCTCTCCTGCGCCCAGGCGCTTGTCGAACAGCCCGGCCGCTGGTGGAAGCAGCATTACAGGTCGTGGGCTGCCCCTGCCGGCGAGACGCAAGGCTGCCGCGGACAGCGGCGATTCTGCGGCGGTGTTGGAGAGGAAGGTGTTCGAGGCCTTCTTCACTCTTACCATCAACTTCATCACGGCCGGTCCCCTCACCATGGAGAAGTTCACCGCCCAGAAGCAGTCCCTCATTCACACCGAGTGCGTTGCCCTCCCCCATCCATTGTGCACCAACCACCGGCTCACCCTCACCCTCTCTCGCCGTGTGTTGTTGTGCGCTACAGGTACGGCGACATGCGTCTGCCCGTGATGGACCACTTCAAGAAGGTCTGGAACGTGCTCGGCCCGAGGCAGACCCTGTTCATCAAGGTACCGGCTAGGACTGCTGCACGGCGAATGAATGCCGATTTTCAGAACGACGGGTGTGTGCTGTGTTGTGTCGTGTGAACGCGTGCAGGCGCTCGTCGGACCGTTCCTCGAGCTAGCCATGGTGGAGGAGCCGCAGCTCAAGGAGGCCGGCCTCACGCTGTACTTCTCCACGCTGACGCGAGAGTTCAGCGCCACACGTACCTTCCGCGGAGTCGAAACGCAGACCATCGACGCTCTGGACAAGATCGTCAACAACGAGCGCTTCGCCTCGTCGGCCAGCAACGCCAGCCTGACCGGCCTGACCAGGAGCGGTTCGACCATTGGTCGCCCTGTCGGGGCGATGATCACCTCGGCCACCTCGACCCAGGCCCAGCAGGCCGCCGACTCCTTCAAGAAATACTTCAGGGCCACGCTCAACGTGCGCTTCGAAGCCGAGAAGGACGAGGCCCTCAGGGAGCACGGTACCATACCACTCTATACTCTGGAGTCATCATCGTTGGCCCTATCGTTAGGCTGACGGTCGGCTCTTGCTTCCCCTCCCCTTGGTCGATCGCAGGTCTGTCGTTCCTGCAGGACATGGAGAAGATCGTGGATCTGTTCACGGCGCTGCGCGTGCTGCCCAAGGCCTACGATGACGACCGCACGGAGGCGACCATGCAGCTCATGCAGTACCTCAAGCAGACCGATCGCCAGGACAAATACGTCAAGTACATCCACGGTATGTTTGTAGGCCCCACGGTGCCCGTCAATCGACTCGCCGTGCGCTCGTGAGAGGTCGTTCGACTCACACATTCTGTTGCACAGATCTCTGCAAGCAGCACGAGGCCAACGGTCATCTCGTGGAGGCCGGCCTCACGCTCCTGCTGCACGCCGAGCTGTACGACTGGACCGAGGACACCGTGCCCCCAATGGGACCCCACCAGAACAGCGAAATCGCGTGGGAGCGCAAGGTACGGCCACTCGACTCGGGCGAGTCTGTAGACTCGCGCTCAAGTCCGCACACTGACCGCCTGTGGTGTTTGTTTTCGTGTACAGGAGCGCCTGTACTTCCAGGCGATCGACTTCTTCGACCACGGCAAGGCGTGGGAGAAGGCCATCGACCTCATGGAAAAGCTGCGCTTCCAGTACCAGCGCATCTTCTTCGACTACGAGAAGCTCTCCAACGTCCTGGTACGCCAGCAGCTTATTGGGGGTCACTGGCGTCCTGTGCCCGGCCTCCCGATTCTGACAGACCAAACTGTTTCCCTTTTCAACGGGCGTGGCAAACAAACAGGCGCGCCAGGCTCGCTTCTTCAGTTCGATCGTGAGCGAGGAGCGCTTCTACTCGGACTATTTCTTCGTCGGCTTCTTCGGCAAGGGCTTCCCCGCCAACCTGGCCAACAGGCAGTTCATCTTCAAGGGCTACGAGCTTGAGGTATGCGCCCAACCGCCCACCGTCGTGCTAGTGCTCGCCTCTCTCCAACGAGTGCCGCAACTCATCATCGCCACCTCCACACAGCATTCGAGGGACTTCCAGGCGCGCATCACGGCGCTCTGGCCCGCCGCGGAGCTCCTCAACTTCACTGAGGCGCCCGGGGAGGAGGTCAAGAACAGGTTCGTCCTCGCTTGGCTCGGTTCAGGTGTGAGCAAGCCTCGATTTCTCATTACCCATGTGTGTGTCCCCCCCCCCTGCGCTCTGCAGCTACAAGCAGCACCTGCAGATCTACACGGTCAAGGCCGCCTCGGTCGAGGAGATGGAGGCCAAGGAGAAGGTGGTCAACGAGCGGATGCCGCCCTCGATCAAGAAGTTCCTGCTGGGCAACGACGTCAAGGTCTTCGTCTACTCCAAGCCCTTCCGGAAGGACAAGCAGAAGAACAAGGAGAACGAATTCGAGGTACGCCCGCAATTGCAGGCATTCTCGAATGAGGGCATGCATGCCCGCGTGGGTTCTGTGTCTGACAGGCGCGCGCGCGACCCCCTCCCCCACACAGGACTTGTGGATCCGCAACTCGTACTTCATGACCGGCGACGCGTTCCCCGGCATCAGGCGCCGCGCCGAGATCGTGGAGTCACGCATCATCGAGGTGACACCCATCCAGAACGCTGTCAACTCCATCCAGTCCAAGAACGAGGAGCTCAAGGAGATCATCATCAAGTACGTTCTCTGTCACCTACTCTTAAGGCCCCTTGCCGGGTACTAAGTCAATGATGCCTTGCGTGGCGCGCCCCTTTACAACAGGCACGGGTCGTCGCGCGACCTCAACATCAACCCTTTCACGATGGTGCTCAACGGCGTGATCGACGCCGCCGTCGCCGGAGGCGTGGCCATGTACCAGAAGGCCTTCCTCACGCCGGCCTACGCCTCAGCCAACCCGGGCGACATGCCGCTCATCAACAAGCTCAAGAACAACATCCTCTACCAGGTCGACATCCTTGAGAAGGGTATATCCCCCCCCCCCTTGTGGCACATAAAGGGTGGGAGAGTGCTGACCGTTGTGTGTTCGCACGATCGCCAGGCTTGAACATCCACGCGATCGTGTGCAGCGCCGACATGGCGGGCCTGCAGGAGCAGCTGGAGATCAAGTATGAGCAGCTCAAGCGCGGCGTGGAGGAGTACCGCGCGCAGCTGCCCGAGGGCTGGGTGGTGCCCACCTTCAAGCTGCCCTCGTCCATCTCCGCCGACATGTCCGAGGACATTGCGCGCCTCTCCAAGTCCCCCGCCGTCGCCAAGCTCTCCACCCGCTCTGAGAGCACCGACATGCTCGACAGGATCAGCACTGACAGCAGCGGTGAGATTCCGACCATCCCGGCCCTGTCCTCGTCGCCCAACTTCAAGGGCACCGTCAAGGCCAAGAAGGCCAAGAGCGACAAGGAGAAGAAGGAGAAGAAGCCCGCCCGCAAGGACAAGAGCTGAGCTTCTGTATCACCAGTTGGCATGTTGTTGGGCGCGTGGCTTTCGTGCCAGTGCTCTTCTTCTTCTGCTTCCAGCAGTAGTACTAAACGCGTGCGTGCTCTAGAGTCGCTGCACACGGTCGCCCTGGTGGATGGCTCCCTCTCCCTCGGTCAGGTGCACAAACACTCCTGCGGGCGCAAGCGAGTGAGCAAAGGCGGAGGAGTGATGGAGGTGAGGAAGTGCTGCATGTAACGAGAAGAAGGTGCACCTCGCTTGCCGGTGAGGGCGGGCTCTTCGCCAACGCAGGCCAGCTTCTGGCCCACCTCGAACACGAGGTCGGCGCCCACCCGGAATCGGGCGCCAGGCTCGGATTGCCCCAGGCCCAAGCCACGCACGGTGATGTTCTCCTTCATGCCACCCTCCTGCATGCCGGCTTCCACCAACGTCTCCTCGTCCACCAGCAGCACCTCGCGTCCTGCCCGCACACACGGCACACCATCAGCCACCGCAAGTTGTAACAAAGACAAGAAGCGGTGGAACCTGTTGAGGCTCCGGCCGTGGTCACACGAAAGCGATCGCCTTCGAGTCCCTCGGGGAACACCCGCACGTGGTCAACGGCATTGCGCACGCCACGCTCGGGCGACACGAACAGAGCCACCACCTTTCCCTCCATCTTTTGTTGTTTTGTTTTTTATTTTTTATTTTCTCTCATATTTTCTTTTTGGCGTTTTTTTGCCGTTGTCCTTCTGCGAAATTGAAGACAACGCCAGCCCCGCGGTAGAAGCCAGGTCAAAGAGAGACGGTGGGCCATTGGTTGCGCAGTCTCGCAGTACTGGACTTATGAAGAAGCAGCGCGGTATCGCACACCACTAAAAGTCCCAGCGCAGCCATTGGTAAGCCGGAGTGCGCAGGAGAAGCGTGCACGCAATACCAAGCGACAGAGCAACCGCAGCGTGGCACCACCGCCCCACATAAAAGGCGCTCCCC